>CM035408.1:201770684-201828184 GCA_020310875.1 Ceratopteris richardii | reverse complement strand
CTATCGATCTATCTATCTATGTAGCTATCTATCTATCTATCTATCTATCTATCTATCTATCTATCTATCTATCTATCTATCTATCTGTCTGTCTGTCTGTCTATCTGTCTATCTGTCTATCTGTCTATCTGTCTATCTGTCTATCTGTCTATCTGTCTATCTGTCTATCTGTCTATCTGTCTATCTGTCTATCTGTCTATCTGTCTATCTGTCTATCTGTCTATCTGTCTATCTGTCTATCTATCTATCTATCTGTCTATCTGTCTATCTGTCTATCTGTCTATCTGTCTATCTGTCTATCTGTCTATCTGTCTATCTTTCTATCTATGATCTATCTATCTATCTATGAGTCCATCATTTTAAGTGTTTTAACTTTGATTGGGAAGCTTGCTGATTCTATTTGTTATGCCCAAAAGGAATTTTGCTAATTCCTACCAGGTTGAGAGCACTGTTCATTTTTTGCAGCAGGTGTATGTCCAAAAATAAAAAGTTTTTGGAGCTAGTCATTTCGCAACTGGTATGTCTTGACTTAAACTTTTGGGATACATGTTCCAAAGTACTTGGCTGATATTTTGGTGGATTTAGGAATCTCAAAGGATCTACTAATCAACTCTGAAGTCTCAGTTTGCTGGTGTGAAGCTGGTTGTAGCAGCACCTACTCATCTTTGGATTGCATCCACCATCTCTCTTCATAGTGGTATCAGAGCATAGTCAAGCAACATGGGAGATGGATTTCCATCAACAATTGACAAATTGGATCGAAACAATTACCCGGCATGGTCTCTAAGGATGGAGGCTTACCTTCAAGGGAGGAATCTATATGGATTCATATCCGGAGATGAAGCAATGCCAACCATGAGGAACAAAGGGCAACCATCACATGAAGAAGTGGAAGGACTTTCGAATTGGTGTTCGAAGGATGCACTTGCAAGGTCCTATATTCTAAACTCAATCTCTTATTTTCTCTTACCTCATGTCAAGGGATGCAAGACATCAAGAGAAACGTGGAATGCACTTGCTTCTTTCTTCTCTTCCAACACTCGAGCAAGGAAGAACCAATTGTGGATGGAGTTCACAACAATGAAGAAAAGCCCGAAGCAAAATGTGACTGATTATGTCACAAAGATGAAGGAGATTTCCGACCAAC
This sequence comes from Ceratopteris richardii, assembly GCA_020310875.1. Taxonomy (NCBI): domain Eukaryota; kingdom Viridiplantae; phylum Streptophyta; class Polypodiopsida; order Polypodiales; family Pteridaceae; genus Ceratopteris; species Ceratopteris richardii. Next base: position 201,827,037 of record CM035408.1, on the reverse strand, counting down.
TTGGAAGCATTGGAGAGGTAATTGAAGAGGAGAAAATCATAAGACAAATCATGAATGGAATCAAAGAAGACGACAAGTGGGAGTCATTCACAACAGCCATGGATTTATACATGGATATGCATGTACCCGACCTCAACACACTCATGGGCCAACTCTTCACTCATGAAGCAAAGATTAGCAAAGGTGGTGAGTCCTCAAGAGGTAATCAAACTTCTGCCTTAGATTCTGATAAAGCTAAGGTCAAGGACAAGTCAAAGAATAGGAAGAATGAAGATGAAGGAAGCTCTTTCCAAGCAAACTTTGCACGTAGAGGAAGAGCTAGAGGAAGAGGCAGAGGTGGAAAGCAAGGCAGGGGGAGATTCCAATCATCTCAACCTTGCAACATATGTGGCTTATCTAACCATACTACTGAAGAATGTTTCAGGAACCCGAGGAACTCAAGAGGAAGAGGATTCAATAGAGGTGGCTATGGATCAAATAGAGGTAGATACAATGGAGGCTACAACAACAACAACTACTACAACAACAATTACAACAACAACAACAACAACTATCAAAGTGGCCATAGAGGAAGAAGAGATTACAATAACTATGCAGAGGACCAAAGTCAAGAAGATTCATTATTGATTATGAATCTATCAGTGAAGAAGGGTAAGGATGATGATCACATATTTTACATTGATTCGGGATGCTCGAACCATGTAGCAGGAAATGTGGCTTTACTTTCTGATCTGAAAGATCCTCATAACAAGCATCAAGTGCAGACAGGAGATGACACAAAGCACTCAGTGGAGAAGATAGGTAATGTGAAGACATCAGATGGGAATATGAACCTCTTAAGCAAAGTCTTTTATGTCCCTACAATTACCGAAAATTTAATAAGTGTTGGATAGATTGTTGAAAAAGGATTGCAGGTTAGATTCAACCGATTTGGAGCATATGTTGAAGACCCAAGGCAAGGCTTTCGACGGATTGCCAAAGGAGAAAAGACAGGAAGGCTTTTCACTTTTGAAGTGGAAGATACAAAGAACATAGCTTTGTTTAGCTATGGATCTCAAACTCTTACAGAGTTGGAGATATGGCACAAAAGGCTTGCTCACATTGGTGAGAGGACACTCAAACAGATTTGCAGGGACCAAAGTGTACTTGGTTTGCCTAATATCACAAGGCAACACATGATTTATAAGTGTGAAGCTTGTCAACTCGGCAAGGCTCATAGACAACCTTTCAATAAGAAAGGATATATGTATCAAAATCCTTTGGATCTAGTGCACACGGATGTGTGGGGTCCAAGTAAGGAGCCATCTATATCAGGCTCAAGATATTATGTGTCTTTCATAGATGATTGTAGCAGGTGGACCATTCTGTTTTTCATGAAGCACAAGGATGAAGTGTTTAATTGCTTTAAGAAGTATATTGCTCTTGTTGAAAACCAAATAGGTAGGACTTTGAAAAGACTTAGATCAGATGGTGGAGGAGAATACTTCTCTTCTGAATTTGATGCCTTCTTGCATGAAAGAGGCATTAAAAGGGAAGTCACTACAATGTATACACCCGAACTCAATGGTGTAGCAGAGAGGAGGAACATAGATATTGTTGAAGCTGCAAGGTCCATGCTCAACGAAAAGGGATTGCCGAACTACCTATGGGCAGAGGCTGTGTTGACAGCCACATATCTCATAAATAGACTTCCATCTAAGTCACTAGATGGAACCACTCCATATGAAGTGTGGAATGGAAGAAGACCTAGTCTAGAGCATTGAAAAATCTTTGGATGCTTAGCCTATGCTCACATTCCTTCTCAAGTAAGAGGGAAATTGGATCCCAAGGCAGAGAAGTGTGTATTTATTGGTTATGACCAAAACCAAAAAGGATATAGATTGTACAATCCAACCAATAAAGGATTTTCTGTGAGTAGAGATGTAATTTTTTATGAAAACAAATCATGGTTTGATGATGACAGGAAAGTGAAGCTGCCTTATGACTTGGATGAAGATTTTCCATCACTTCAACCAAAGGAGCCAAAGCAGATTGAAGAAAGTGATTCGGAGATTGACCTAGAAGACTTGGAAAGACTAAAGCTATGGAAGAACAAAGGTAAAGCAAAGATGCAGGATGCTACATATGGACCCGAGAGCTCACATCAACCACTTAAAAGGTCTTCAAGGGAGAAGAAGAAACCAGAGAGGTTTGGTTATGATACTTCTTTGGTCACGAAGCACTCAATCTACATTGCAAAAGATTCAACCAATGAAGAGCCTACCACATTCGAAGAAGCACAAAGCAAGAAAGCTTGGAGAGATGCAATGGATGAAGAAATGGAAGCCTTGAAGGAGAATGACACTTGGGAGCTTGTACCTAACAAGCCATCTATGAAGATAATCAGATCTCGATGGATATACAAAATCAAGAGAAATCCAGATGGAAGTATAAATAGACACAAAGCAAGGTTAGTTGCTAAAAGGGTTTGCTCAAACCCATGGTATTGATTATGAGGAGTCTTTCTCTCCTGTTGCAAAAATGCCTACAATTAGGGTTCTCATTAGTCTTGCTGCATCTAGAAATTGGAATCTTTATCAACTTGATGTAAAGAATGCTTTCTTGAATGGATGGATTTCTGAGGAAGTGTATATGGCACAACCTCCTGGATATGAGGATGCACATCATCCTAACTATGTATGCAAACTAAAGAAAGCTTTGTATGGATTGAAGCAAGCTCTAAGAGCTTGGAATTTCAGATTGGTGACTTATTTGCAGGACCAAGGATTCAAAGCTAGCAAGGCGGATACCTCTTTGTTCATAAAGAGGAATGGATCTGAAGTGATCTATTTATGTGTGTATGTTGATGATATTATTATCACAGGCAATGATCTTGAAGGAATCAAACACGTAAAGAGTCAAATGAAGGAGGAGTTCAAAATAAGTGACCTCAGACCACTCACTTATTTCCTTGGATTGGAGTTAATCTACACAGATTCAGGTATATACATCACACAAAGGAAGTATGTCCATGACATGCTCGTCAAGTTCAAGATGGAAAATACCAAGTGTGCAGGTACACCTATGGAGCAAAATCATAAGCTTAGTGCTTATGAAGGAGAGCCAATTGAAGACATCACAAGCTATCAAAGCTTGGTTGGAAGTTTGAACTATGCAACACTCACAAGGGTGGATATATGCTATAGTGTTAGCATATTGAGTCAGTTTATGCATAAGCCGAGAAGACCACATATGGAAGCGGCCAAGAGAGTCCTCAAGTACCTAAAGGGGACCATGAATGAAGGTTTGTTTTATTCATTTACTTTAGATATTGAGCTAAAGGTCTACTCAGATGCAGATTGGGCCGGATCTAAAGATGATAGAAGAAGCACATCAGGGTATATATCATTTGCAGGTTCAAAAATCATTTCTTGGTCATCGAAGAAGCAACCAACCGTGGCATTATCTTCTACTGAAGCCGAATATAGAGGTTTGGCTAATGCAACTCAAGAAATCATGTGGTTAAAGTCTTTGTACACAGATCTTGGACTATATTCTTCAACACCTCATATTTTTGGTGACAACACAAGCTCACTACATCTAGCAGCTAATCCGGTATACCATGCTAGAACCAAGCATATTGAAGTCCACTACCATTATGTAAGGGAGAAGCTAATGAGCAAGGATATTCAACTATCCTATGTCTCTACAGATATGCAATGTGCAGACATGTTGACTAAAGCTCTTGATGGTACAAAGTTAAGTAGATTCAAGTTGATGATTGGCTTGCAGGAAATCAAGGACAATTGAAGACTTATTTGGAGGCCAAGCATGTTAGGCTTGAGGGGGAGCTGTTGGTGCATTTTGCCCAAGCCTACATGCTTGATATGCTTAATATTATCCTCATTTGTAAGTCACATGTGTAGTCATGTGAACACCTCTTGTAAAAGAGTTCATTTTTATCTCTTGTATTTGAAAAAAGAAAAAAGGAAAAGGATGGCTTACCTCATGCATGATGTAAAAGCAAATTCGTGGCTATAACTACCAAAATCATGAATTTTTGAGCTGAGGGAATATCTCCTAACTTTGGGGATCACTTTTAGGTGGAGCCATTCGAATTCGAATTCAAAACTCCCTCCAAGAATAGCTATAAAAGGAGCAAAAAGGAAGAGGCGATTAGCAAGCCTTGTATGTGACCAGTTCATGTCATTTTGTAGAGATTGAAGAGCTTACTCCATAGCTCTATCATTCTACTCCCCTTGTGCAAAGATTCATTGCCAATGTGGTTGTAATCATATGTGAATCTATACATTTATCATCATCTACTTCTCTGTTTTGTTCTCTGTTATACTTACTCAGAGCAGTACCTTCAGAAGGTCATATCTCGAGTTATACTGATCCATTTTTAGTGATTTAACGTGCGTTGGATAGTTTTGGAGATATCTGCATTTTATGGCTCACTGGTCTATCTCTGCAGAGCCCCGAGAATGGTGGGCATGTTCCAGAAATTGATGAAACTTGTTCTCAGTGCTCAGTCCATCATTTTAAGTGTTTTAACTTGGATTGGGAAGCTTGCTAAGTCTATTTGCTATGCCCAAAAGGAATTTGTCTAATTCCTACCAGGCTGAGAGCACTGTTCATTTTTTCTAGCAGTTGTATGTCCAAAAATAGCAAGTTTTTGGAGCTAGTCATTTCGCAACTAGTCTGTCTTGACTTAAACTTTTGGGATACATGTTCCAAAGTACTTGGCTGATATTTTGGTGGATTTAGGAATCTCAAACGATCTACTAATCAACTCTGAAGTCTCAGTTGGCTGGTGTGAAGCTGGTTGTAGCAGCACCTACTCATCTTTGGATTGCATCCACCATCTCTCTTCACATATCTATCTATCTATCTATCTATCTATCTATCTATCTATCTATCTATCTATCTATGTATCTATGTATCTATCTATCTATCTATCTATCTATCTATCTATCTATCTATCTATCTATCTATCTATCTATCTATCTATCTATCTATCTATCTATCTATCTATCTATCTATCTATCTATCTATCTGTCTGTATGTATGTCTATCTATCTTTCTATCGATTTATCTATATATCTATCTATCTATCTATCTGTCTGTCTCTCTATCTCTCTCTCTCTATCTATCTATCTATTTGTCTATCTATCTATCTATCTATCTATCTATCTATCTATCTATCTATCTATCTATATCTCTATCTATCTATCTATCTCTCTATCTATGTATCTATCTATGTATCTATCTATCTATCTATCTATCTATCTATCTATCTATCTATCTATCTATCTATCTATCTATCTATCTATCTATATATCTATCTATCTATCTATCTGTCTGTTTGTCTATCTATCTATCTATTTATCTATCTATTGATCTATCTAGCTATCTATCTATCTATCTATCTATCGATCTATCCATCTATCTATCTATCTATTTATCTATCTATCTATTAGCTGAGGAAATGGTTGGTATTTATGCACTAATATGTTTCTATTTGGCAAGAGAATAGTTTTGATTGCAGGTACTTGAAGAGTTGATTAGGTGTTTGATGGGAAGTATTTGGGGGCTTTAAAAATCCAGAATGTTGTCATTTCCACCTTGCCGTGACATCGTTCAGCACTGTAGGGGATCTATCACCATCAAAACCAATGTAGGCTTCTTTTTCTCTTTTTTGGTTCTTGCCATTGTCTACTCCAGCGAATGATCCAATTGTATGGTATAAAGATTGTGGCTCTAATAGCACTGACAAATGGAGGGATGCTCGTTTCTAGCATGCACTCACTGTTTAGACATGGCCATCATATCAATGTGGAATTTCAACATGTGAATCTATGGCTTCATACAATCAAAGTACTTTCAAAGAAAATGTTGCAAATGATACTCTAGGGAATCAGCGTGTCTGTCCTTTCTACTTCATATACATTTATGAAGATCTTGCACCATGGGTTAATATTGGTGGTACAACAAAGGCACTGCTGGACAAGGGAAACTCACTGGCATCTTTCACGATAGTGATAAAAAGGGGCAGATTGTATGTAGAACCCTATGCAACTTTCCGTTTTTTTGTCAGAAAATCTGTCCACTTTTCGTTTTGTGTACAGAACAGAGGAAGTTTTTCTTTGTTTTTGTTTCTACATGAATCGTGTGGCAGCGAGGGCGATACATCCTCACGGGGGGCAATCTCGTCTCTCTCTCTCTCTATCTCTCTCTCTCTGGTTGGCTAGAACCTAGCGGACTCTAAGGAGGAGCATCTTGTGGAATAGAAGTGGAGGGAGGAGCAGAAGGTACGAAGGGGACGAGGACTATGCTTGTGAGCCAGGGTCCCTCTTGAAGTCATCAATCATCAGCGATTCTTGGTTTGCTTTGGTGGTTGGGAAGCCAGAAAGTGCAGCTACGTGGTAGGGGGAAAAGAAGGTCATCATTTTTCTGGTGGAAGACTTGTTTCGAGTTCTCGGTGTGGCTTAGGAGGAGGAGAGGCCGCTGGGGGTGAAAATCAAGAAGTAGAAGGTGGGAGACTCGGAACGACCCTGTAGGGCAGCATCAAGAGGAAGAAATATCACTTTGGGGGGGCCTTTTTTGGAGGTTCTTTTCCGTGAGCTAAGGGAAGTCGAAGAGAAGGAAAAAAAGGGGTTGTTCTATCGATCGCTGTGGTGTCGAAGGGTATGGGTGCTCTTGCTTTTATCCTCAAAGTGTCTGGCAGGAAAACGAAGAGCTATGGAAGTGGAGACCTCTATTCTCGTGGGTGTGGCATGCATCAGAAGGGGGGATAGAAGGCTGGAGTTGCACTCGAGAGTGGTTTGTGTAGCTCAGAGAAGGGTACAGGTATACAGGGTGGTTTGACATACTTGAGGAAGAACGCAGCAGTTTTTTGGGGCCTTGACGGGTGATGAAGGCGACCTAGGAAGAAATTACTTGGGGAGAAGGATTTCTTTGGAAGTTCTCTTCTTTGTTTTTTGGGGTCCTCTTGGGCTGTCGGCTACTCAAGGGGTCCTTGGGAGAAATTTGGGAGGAGGCATTCCTTTTTGCTGCTTGTTCCTTCTCAGAAGATGATAGGGGGAGTTGAAGGCCCAAGGACACCCACTTGTTCAGTGTTTCAAAAGGGGGGGGGTCGGAAGGTCGATTGCGGGAAAGTATGGTTGAAGGCCAACAAAGGGCCGACTTCAGATACAATGCGGGCAACAAAATGCACCCCAGTGCAAGGATGATCTGACATGCACATGATTCCAAGGGATTGCTGATGTAAACCCTCCTTCCATTCCACGAGTGATCGCCCTGTCAATGGAGGAAACCAACAGAGCCATAGTGACTGCTATGCAACATGCTTCTCCTTAAGTTGGATTTTCTAGTTGTGATGGTTGTAAGCTACATACCTATCAGTGAAATTCTTGTAGCTGCATACACCTGAGTTTCTTTTCCTCCCCCACCTGGCAACGATAGTAGAATATGTGTCACAAAGCATGGTTACTGTTGTGTTTACAAACTTGTAAACATCAAAGAACACAACAAAACATGATGAGACCTCTCAAGATCGTTAAAACATCAACCAAATATTTCCAAACTTCAAAAACAAACTTTCCACCACACTTTCCAAAAAATAGAAATAGGTGACCAGAAACTCTCTGAGCAGAATTTGACAAAACTAATCATATATTCTGAAAGTAGACTCTGAGTAGCATGCTTTAGAAACAAAAAACCTCAACAAAAGTGGAGTATAGCTCCCAAACTAACAGCTTGAAGTCAAGGTAAGAAGAAGCTTGCAACAGCAAGGTATGACTAACTGTCTGAATTGAAAAATGATGTAGAGTAGTAAGAAAACTTCCAGATCTATGCAAAATTTTGATATGCATAGAAAGTATAAGAGCTAAAGAAACTCCTCCAAGTCAAATCACTCAAAAAGACCTCATCACGACTGAGATATGAAAGTTTGAAGAGAGGTGTGTCACTGATGAGGCACTGGATAGACACAAGAAACAAGATCTGCAAAAACGCCTACTTGCGTGGAGTTTTCTTATTGTAAATTGTAGAAAGAATGATCTACTTATATAGTACGAGTTGTAAGCTTCACAACGCAACAAGAATCACTCAATTTGGACTCCTACACTAAGAGAAACACTCTTTTTATTGAGAGGCTATCAACAGAAGCGCCTTCCTTGTCTAAAAATAGACACCTCTCCTTTCCTTCTACTTTTATCTACTTTTGCTCTAACTTTGGAGATGTGAACGCCTCCACATGTTATTTTTCATAACTAATAAGATCCACAAGCTTCCATATACCATATTTAATAATTAATAAAATCCACAAGACTACTTTAGAGCTTGTTTTTATGTAACATTGCCCCCCTCAAGCTCTAAATCCAAAGCTTTGACTCCAAGTAGTACTTTGATTCGCTTAAGCTTCTGAGCATCCACTGCTTTTGTGAGTATGTCTGCTAATTGATCTTTCGTTCCAACATGTTGAATATCAATATCTTCATTCACCACCTTCTCTCGGATATAGTGATAGTGCACTTCAATGTGTTTTGTTCTTGCATGGTACACTGGATTAGACGCGAGCTGTAATGAACTTACATTATCTCCAAAGAGTAGTGGACGTTTTGTAGATAGATTCATATCTTCATAAAGCTTCAAATACCACATAATCTCACATGTTGCATTTGTAAGACTTCTATATTCAGCTTCTGTGCTTGAAAGTGCTACTGTAGGCTGTTTTTTTAGAACTCCATGAAACCAAATTATTACCTGCAAATATCAAATATCCACCTGTACTCCTTCTATCATCCTTATTTCCAGCCCAATCTGCATCACTGTATGCTTTCAAATTCAAACCTTCATGACATTTATAGCCCAGACCTTCATTTAATGTACCCTTCAAATATCTCAAGACCCTTTTTGATGCTTGCATATGAACATCTGTGGGTTTGTTCATGAATTGAGACAACGTACTTACACTAAATGTTATATCCGGCCTTGTTAAAGTTGCATATATAAGAGAACCAATCAAAGACCTGTAGATAAGTGGATCTTCTAAAGGTTCACCATCTTCAACACTGTACTTCACATTGGGTTCCATCAGATTACTGATACTCTTGCAATGCTCCATGCCATATTTCTTTAACAAATCTGAAATATACTTTCTTTGTAGAAGATATACGACATCTTCCTTCTTCATAACTTCGATTCCAAGAATGTACGTCAGTTCTCCTAAATCTGAAATTTTAAATTCAGATCCAAGCTCTGCTTTGATCCTGGCTATCTCACCTTCATTGTTTCCTGTTATTATCAAGTCATCCACATAAATTGAGATATAAACAATCAATGATCCTTCAACCTTAACATACAAAGAAGTATCTGCATTTGAACACCTGTATCCCTGCTTTTCAAGAAACTTTACCAATCTAAAATTCCAAGCCCTTCGAGCTTGCTTAAGACCATACAATGCTTTCAAGAGTTTACATACATGAGTAGGCTTCTTGGAATCTTCATAACCTGCTGGTTGCTCCATGTACACATCTTCTTTTAAATCACCATTGAGGAATGCATTTTTTATATCTAATTGATAAAGATTCCATACCTTGCTTGCAACAACACTCATTAATGTCCTTATTGTTGATATCTTGGCAACAGGAGAAAATGTCTCCTCATAATCGATGCCATAACTTTGTGCATAACGTTTACAAACAAGCCTTGCCTTATATCTACTTACTGAACCATCACTGTTTCTCTTTATCCTGTACACCCATTTGTTACCAATTACCTTCATGTTAGGTTGCCTTGGAACTAAACTCCATGTATTGTTCTCATACAAAGCTGTCATTTCTTCATCCATTGCTTTAACCCATTTCTTTACCTTGGATGCTTCTTTAAAAGTTGTTGGTTCCTGCTCCTCAAGAAGTTTTGCAATATAAGCTTCATGAGAAAATCTTTGCGGTTGCCTTCTTTCTCTTACTGGATACCTGGATTGGCTTCTTGTCCTACCATGCTTTTCTTGCCTTCAAGTTTGAGTTCTTCTTGATGTAGAACCTTCACTTTCTTCTTCCTGTGACTCAATTTCCTTTGAAATCAAATCAAGAATTTTCTTCAACTTCTGATTGGGGGGAGTTGCCTCTTCATGTGTAATTTGACTCTCTGGTGAACTTGGAGAACTTGGCTCTTCTTCGTGACTTCTTGTAGTTTCTTCTTCATCTACCTGCACTTCATGTTTATACCAAGATTTATCTTCATGAAAAATAACATCTCTCGAAACAATTACCTCTCCTGTATCTGGGTTCACACATCTATATCCTGGTTGCCCTTCTGCCATACCAATAAAAACCATTTTTTGTGACCTTGGATCCAACTTTGACCTTAATTGTTGTGGAACATGAACAAAACATATGCTTCCAAAAATTCTACAATTAGAAATATCTGGTTTTGATCCATAAAAAATTCATAAGGTGCTTGCTGTACATGACTTTGAGTAGGTGGTAACCTGTTCATCACATAAACTGCCATATTGCATGCTTCAGCCCAAAAAATAAGTGGTAAGTCCTTTTCATTTAACATGCACCTACCCATCTCCAAGATAGACATGTTTCTTCTTTCGGCCACACCATTTTGTTGAGGTGTGTATCTGTTTGTAGTCTCCTTTTTTATTCCTTCTTCCTCCAAAAATGCAAGAAATTGATTAGAAAAATATTCATGTCCTCCATCTGATCTCAACCTTCTTATGCTTCGACCTGTTTGCTTTTCAACCAATGATTTAAACTTTTTGAATATGTCAAACACTTCGGATTTGTATTTCATAAAATAAATGAATGTAAACTTTGAGAAGTCATCAATAAATGTGACAAAGTACTTGCTACCTGCCATGGACTCTTCTTGAGATGGATCCCATACATCAGTATGAATCAAGTCCAAAATACCTCTGCTTTGCAATCCTGCTTTTGAAAAAAGACTTCGTACCTGTTTTCCAAACTGACATGCCTCGCAAACAAAATCCAAATCTTGCTTAGGTAATTGTGGTAAACCTTCAACCAATGATTTCTTTGCAATATCTTTTAACCTGCCAACACTGATGTGTCCTAATCTTTTATGCCATAAATCCAATTGACTTACTTGAGTCCCATTAACCATTGTATAACCTACATAATCTGGAACTTCAACTTCATAAGTATATAATCTGTTTACCTTTTCTCCTTTTATAACAAAATTTCCATCCTTCTTCTGATAAGCCTGCCACTGATTATTGTCAAAATCGACTTTTACTCCATTGTCCTCCATCTGTCCAACTGAAAATCAAATTTCTTGTAATGGTAGGAACAAACAAAACATCTCTAAGAGTGACATGTTCATTAAGTGGACAATCACCAATGTAAACTACTTCGTGCTCAGTACTATCTCCTGTAGCAACTGTGACTCTTGAATCAGGTTTGTGTAAGTTCACAAACATATTCATGTTGTGATTCATGTGGTTTGAACAACCACTATCTACATACCAAGTTTTGTTGTTTACCTTCCTCTTATGTGTCTCTATATGCATAGCCATAAGAATGTTTTCCTTCTATGTTTGAGCCTCCTCTTGTACTATGTTGTTGTTGTGATGCATGTGATCTTGGCCTCTTCCTCTTTGTCGTCCTCTAAAACCACCTCTTCTATTTGGATTGGAGAAACAATCCCTAGCATAATGACCAACTTTACCACAATAATGGCAGGTAAAGTTACCTTGCTGATTTGGTTGAGTCTGTTGACTTTGTTGTATTGTTCTTCCTCCTCTAGTTGCATTAAAGCTTCCTCTTCCTCTTGCATTGTTGTTGAATCTTCCTCCTCCTCTCCAATTTCCTCTACCTCTTGATCTATTTGATGAAGTATAAAGAGCTTGTCCTTGACTACCTCTTTGCGAATGATAAGAGTTCCCACCTTCTATGTTGATTTCTTCAGTCATCATGAGTGTCTGTAAATCTTCAAAGGATGGTAGATTCTCTCAAGTCATGATAGATGTAATGAAAGACTTCCATCTTTCATCTTCTCTCAAGCCATTTAACATGCTATTAAACTTTATATCCTCACTAGGAGATGCATCAATAGAGGCTAATGCTTCAATAAGAGATTTTACCTCAAGAATATAATCATTAACTGATTGTCGTGGCTTCTTTTTTATTCTTGTCAGCTCACCTATAAGTTGTGTTTGCCTCGCTCTATTGGTAGTTGCAAATAATCTTTCTAGAGACTCCCAAGCCTCTCTAATAGTATTCAAACCTCTTATATGCCCAAGCATAGTATTGGAAACGGTTTGTGATATAATAAATAGAACTATTCTGTCTCTTTCGATCCATTCTTGCTCTCTTGCTCGATCAGCTTGTGTAGGAGCTTCTGGTAATACCGGCTTCACTTCTGTACCTGTTATCAATCCCCAAAGACCTTTAGACATGGGATAAGACTCCATTCTAAATTGCCACATGGGATAATTTCTCCCATCAGATAACTTCTCAATCGATGCACTCAAATCTGCCATGTTGAATTGTTGTAAACAAAGAAGATAATTCAATAAGTTGTATGAAAGATTTGATAAAACAAAAAAACAAAAGCTCTGATACCACAATGTTGTGTTTACAAACTTTCATAAAATCGGATTACTTCAAAAACCTCTCCCATCATAGGTGGATTGGCACGTTCGATGATCTGTATGTTCCATTATGCGTATTAATGGCGGATTACAATGCTGAAATCAAGCAACACACAACAAAAGAACCAACCTCGATGACACAGTTTGCACCGGATGACATCCCGGCAAGTGCCAAGCAGGGGAATATACATCAACCTACTTGGAGGATCCGCCTGCTTGAAACCTACCCTGAGATGGTACGCACGTGGAATAACATGCCTCTATATATCAAGTATAATCCTTGCTACTGCCCTGTCTTTCGAAGAAGGTCTTGGCCGGAGTACACCAAAACAGTTTTGACGGTTAAAGGATGTGAAAAGTGGTTAAATTATGTGTACCTAGCACCTCCTAATGGCCAACCCACAGTCAACTACATGATTTCAACCATCCGACACTGGGCAGTCAAGTTCAAGAATGTCCCAGATGTCATGGCACAGATGTGCCTCAAAATTTTTGAGCTCATGTTGGTTACATTCAGGACATTTAGGAATATCAAAGAACCTCATCTTTTGGCGATTGGATTTAATGAAGGGACTCAAGACCTTGTCTACAATATGAGCACCACACCATGCATTAATGTGGTATATGTGTGGCATGCTCGTATAAAGTATCTACCTGCCTGCTTCAAACAGACGTTTGAAGAAATGTTTATCACAAGATTCTGGGAATATCATTCAGAGATATTCATTCCCAGACCATCTCACCTATTACAGTTATTTGCGGTGGAACAAGCTCTACATTCAGAAAAGCTACGTATGCCACATCCAGAAGTTCCAGGGCCAGTAGACTAGGATGCCCTACTCACTGATTTGGCCAAAGGGTTGAGAATAGCAGAACATCATTTAGCCACCGACGGTGTGGAGTACTACATCCAATGACCCACTCAACAAGGTTCTGTCAGAGATGACAGACGCGAGAGAGGGGGGGGTGTTGGCACTCAAGGAATTTAATGACTCACAAGACAAGGAAGTCAACGAAGGGAGTCGGAGCGCAGAGAAGGCACAAGCAGACAGAGTAGTCAACGAAGATCTGGCAAGTAGGCCATTATTTTTTCCATGAAGCTAAAGCATATCCAAGAGTTGGACCCACAAGAAGAAGGAGCAAGTAGGGAGCTCCAGGAAATGTATGTCAAAATGTTAGAAGAAATCCCTACAAAAATAGTGATTTTCATCACTAAAAACCATTGTAAATACCATTTCATATTTTTGTAGCTCCATTTTGTGCAAGCCAATGAGTCCTTGAGCTTGAGGAGCTTTAGAAGTACCTACCTATCAGTTTTCACATTTTTTAGACTCCGTTTGAACCTCCAAATAGGCCAGAGAACCTAATTTTTAACTAGGCCGGACATTAGGTCTGGACAAAACCAAAAACTAGTCAAAAACTATAAATAGAGCTAGAGAGCTCATTTTTGAGGTTAGCTTGTAATAGAATTGAACTTGTATGAGCATTTTGGAAGTAATCTAAAAGAACTCCATTGTCTTTCTCTTTGTCTTGCTGTGTGTGCGCGTGTGTGTGTATGTGTGTGCATGTTAGTGTGCTTCTCACTCACGCACTTGTGCCTTCACTTGCTCGAGGTCATCATGCCATCCTCACGTCTTCCCGGATTGACATTAAAGGAGGTGCTACTCATCACCGAGCTACATGGGTATATCTAATTAACTAAGGTAGCTACCTTTCACAATTTATGGCACTTGAAATGATCAACTATGCATTGAGAATGAAGCTTAGCAAGTCAGAGATGCATCCCAACATTTTTGGGTTGATAGTATGCAGACCAGAGAATAATATTTTGCACATAACTCAGGATTGGTTGGGCCAATTGAAATGCAACTTTGTAATAAAAACAATAGATAGTATAATGAATCGATACCAACTTAAATCAGTGCAAATGACCAAGTATACTCTAAGAAATCGATCAAAGAATTTCACTGTTCTAAGTAATACATGACAGAGTAGAAGAGATGGGATATGAGAAAACTATATGTATTAATGCACATAAATTACATTAACCTTGGCAATGAATGATTGCAGAATGTGAGGTCAATGGTATAGATATAGTGTGAGCTCCATGTCCACTATAAATCCCTCTGTCTCTCCAAATTGGGATCTATCCGGCTACACATTCACGTGACTAGATAGTCCTCTTTTATAGTCTTTTGTTGGTCCAAGAGCCAAGATTCAAGTTTGAATTTTAATCTTTACCTAAAAGTCTTCCAAAATTTTAGGACTTGATTTTCATAAATCCTCACCAAATAATTCGTGGAAAGATTATCCTAAGAACTCGTGATTGCAAGTTCTTCCTCATATGCACTTTTACAAGGAGTAAAAATAAATCTTTTACAAGAGATTATTCATGTGCTAATACATGAATGAACATATGATCTTTAGGATAAGTGATCAAGCATTTAGGTTTGGAGTAATAGCACCAAAATTTAGGCATATGTCTAGCCTCTTCTATGTCAGCCCTTTCATCAACAAGTGAATCATGTAGATCTCCATAAAAAATGGAATGGTCTACATTATCATTTAGAACCTGTAAAGGTTAGAAAATTGCCTCATTTGGACTAGCACGTGATTGTCCATCTGTAAAAAGAGGCAGCAAAGTTTCATACACATACTTTAAGCTGACTTATGCTTCCTTCGTACATGAAAATAATGGATGAATTGCATCTTCCACAAAAAAAACATCATTGCTAATCAAAATGCATTTAGTTTATGGATGATATAGACAATAGCCTTTGCTTTTAGAACTGTACACAACAAAAATACATTTGACTCCTTTATCATCTAGTTTCCTATGTTGTTTAAGCACTAATGCATATGCTAGACAACCAATAACACATAGATGCACAATAGATGGCTTGCAATCATGCTAAAACCCATATGGAGTGATCGATTGCAGTGCTTTGATGGGACACCTATTAAGTACATATGTTGCATACATAATAGATTCAAGCCAAAAGCTATGTGGTAAAGCCTCACTTTTGACCATACACCTTGTTGATATATTTCTATAGTGATGTGTTTGACCACACTTAGGTATGACTTTTGGGGCACTTTTGTATATACGCCTATAACCCTAACAGGTTACTTATCCTTGCATATTCACTTGGTAATTCATTCAGTGTTGTGTTCTGCTCCAAGACTTTTCTTCTTCTTCCTTCTGTTGTTCATGTGCTTCCAGTCCTCAAACCCTAACAATTGGTATCTGAGAAGTTCATTGCTTCGTCTAGGGTGTCATCAACACCCCTCCGATAACAGTCTCAAAATCACATGAAAATTGGTGAGCATACTCAAGGTAATTAGGAGTTCAAAACAACTTTGCTATGTGGCATCAAATTTTGATATGAGTTCATTTCAGCTTTTGAAGACACTATCACGATGCTTGTACAGTCAATTTGTTCCTTTTCTGCCAAATGTATATAGACACGTTTTGGTTTGCCAATACAAGTGGCTCAAATTCTGTTACATGTTTAGTAGAAGTCAACAAGGTGGTTCTCTTCAACTTTTCACATACAATCATTTTTCTACATCATGGTATTTAGTCAATGGACATGGCTAAAAGTAATGATGTATTTCGTATGTTGGTTGTTGAGGATACATTGAATGGTACTAATTACCCAATGTGGGCATATACTAATTAACCAGTGTGTGCATATACTAATTACCCTATGTCGGCATATATGATGCCTCATGTATTTCATATGTTGGTAGTTGAGGATACCTTGAATGGTACTAATTACCTAGTGTGGGCATATATGATACCATTTTCTGCATCATGGTGTTTATTCAATGGCCATGGCTAAAAGTAATGATGTATTTTGTATATTGGTTGTTGAGGATATGTTGAATGGTACTAATTACCCAATGTGGGCATATATAATTAACTAGTGTGGGCATATATGTTGTGGAATATTATGCAAGCTGTTAAAAAACATCCTACTACAATTGCAAATATAGTTATTGAAGATGATGCAGATGGAATTGAAGATCATCATCTTCAATTTCGTGTTCATGTTGTGGTTCCTAATTGCATCTACTATAGACCAACTTTGTTGGGATGGTAGAGATGCTCAAGTGCATGCATTGATAGCTTTTTCTATCAAACACGCCATTATCCTTCACATCGACTCCTAAAAAACAACAAAGGATGCTTGGGATACACATCACTTTATACCACACAAGTAATGAGGCTTGTGTTTCTTACCTCCAAAAATATTTGGAGAGTGAGCATATGAATGAAAGAGATTCAATGCATAGGTTTTTTACAAAGATCAAAGATTTTAAGGAGAAATTGATTTTTATTGATGAAGTCTTGCCAAATAGCTCACTTTTGTAGATTTTTCTTAATGATCTTTCAGATTCATGTCAGATTTTGCATCTACTCTTTTTTTTAGGATGAAAGAAAATCCAAAAGCCTTAACATTTGAGGAGTTAGTCTCTATTTTATTGCAGGAAGATCATTGTAGCTAGAAAAATTCCAATATGTGTGTTGCAAATCAAGCTTTCCTAGCTATTTAGAAGAGCAAAAATAGATGGATCTCATCTACTAGAAAGTAGAAATCTGCTAATGCTGCTTAGTTGAAGAAGGAAGACAAAGATGAGAAGAAAATAGAAAAGTAGAAATGGCTTTGCAAATACTATAAGGGAAATGATCATGTCATAAAGACCTATCCAAAATTGGCTGCAAAAGAGGTAAGAAGAAAGAGGTTGGAATGGTTGTTGCAGAGGCCTCTTCACCTAAAATAGTGTCTACCAATGTTGTTGAAAATGAAGAATGGGCATTTACTATTGTATGCAGTTATGACCCATCTTCTCATGAGTAGTGTATGTCTATAGTAGACTCAGATGCTTAGCACTTTGATAGTGAGGCAACCAAACATATCACCTCGCAGCATAGTTTCTTTTATTCATTTGAGTCTGCCTGTACAACAACTCCTCTTATCTTGTACTGGGAGTTGGTAAGATTATTCTGACTACTGCTAATGGTAGTCATCTCACATTGTTAGATGCTTTTCATGTATGAGGGATCAAGAAAAATATGTTGTCAATTTCAACATTAGCCAAGATTTGTTTGGTTGTCAAATTTATTGATGAGAGATGTGCACTTCATGATCTCTCAAATGGAGATGTTATTATTTTGGCATTCTATATCATGGTTTTTATAATCTAATAGATTATGCAAAATCTGTGAATGCTTCAGCATGTGCAGTTCAAGATTCTCAAGATATCTCAGATGCAAAGCTTTGGCATGCACAGTTTGGTCATCTAAATTTTGCTAGTTTGCTACACATGTAGAAATCTGAAAATGGTCTCCTCTCTACCCAAACGTGAGGCACCTTGTAAACATGTATGCCAAGCCTGTATTTTGGGATAAATGCAAGATTCCTCCTTCACAAAAGATGGCTTAGTTCAAGTTGCTCATAAATTGAAGATTATTCATAGTGAAATTTGTGGTCCTATGCAGACACCTTCTTTTGAACCTTTACTTTGTGAATTTTATTGATTATTTCTCCAAGCATGCAGGCATGTATTTGTTGAAAGAAAATTCCAAATTTTTTATGTGCTTCAAATAGTTTTTGGTTATGGTTAAAAATCTATTAGCATGTAAATTGGGCACCCTCCATTCCGATCTAGGGGAATACATGTCTTTTGATTTCAATGCATTTTTGGTTGAGTGTGGGATAAAACATGAGTGAATAGTGCCGAATACACCTCAACGAAATGAAGTTTTTTAAAGAAACAACATGTCTCTCATGGAGATGGCAAGGTTTATGGTCAAAAGGCAGGCTTTACCACAAAGCTTGTGGCTTGAGGTTGTTACATGTACAACATATATACTTAATAGGTATCCCACCAAAGCATGGCAATATATGAATTCATATGAGGCTTGGCATGGTCGCAAGCCATCTATTGCTCATCTTTGTGTCTTTGGTTATCTAGCATATGCATTAGCGCCTGAACAACAATGCAAGAAATTGAATGATAAAGCAATGAAATGTATTTTTGTTGGGTACAATTTTGAAAGCAAAGGCCATTGTATATAGCATCCAAAGATTAAACACATTTGGGTTATCCCTGATGTTGTTTTTGTGGAAGATGCAATTCAACCATTACTTTCATGTACCAAGGAGACTTCAATTAGCTCTAGAGATATGTATGGCAGTTTGTTGCCTCTTTTATAGGTGGATAGTCAAGTACTCATCCAAATGAGGCAATTTCATAGCCTTTGTAGGTTCCACATGATGATGCATATCATTCCATTTCTCATGTAGATTTACATGATACTTCAAGGTTGGAAACCCCATCCAAATCTAGTTCTTTCTACCCCTTGTATTTGATGAGAAGCATGAAGATAGTACATCCCAAGTCTCTTGGGAAGACCCATGATTCCTAATATGAGGTAACAAAAAATGAGAGATTGAATTGAGTATGTAAGACCTGGCTAGAGCATCCTTTGCACACCATGCAAGTAGTCTCTCTTGCTCTTCTTTTGTAGGTTGATTTTTGCTTCTAAAGATTGGCATTTCTTCATCTCAAAAGACATATCCATACAAGTATCTTCCTTGGATGTAAGCCTTCATCCTTAGAGACCATGCTAGATAATTTCCCATGTCCAATTTATCAATGAATGATGGAAATCCATATCCCATTTTACCTTGATGTTGCTGTAATACTACTATTGGAGGAGATGGTGGAGACTTTCCAAAGATGAGATGGTGGTACAAATTCCTGCTTGACACCCGCCAAAAATGATTTAAGGAGTGAAAATTAGACCTCTTGAGTTTTCTAGGAACCACAAATAATCACCCAAGTACATTGGAAAATGATCCTCAAATTATTGGATCAAAACAGATAACTTAGAGTTTCACTATGAGCCAAAAACTTGCTATTTTGGTCACTACATCTGCTTAGAGAAATGAACCGTACTCCTTTCTTGGTAACAATTGGACAAAATCCTTTTGGGAATATCTAATTGACTAAGGTAGCTAACTTCCACAAGTTATTTCACTTGAAATGATAAACTATGCAATGAGAATGATCTTTAGCAAGTCTGGGGTGTATCTTGACTTTTTAGGAGTTGAATAGTATGCAAACTAGAGAGCACTAATTTGCACATTAGTCAATAATGAGTAAAGCAATTGAACTGAAAATTTGTAACCGGTAAATAGACTATCAATTTAAATCACTAAAGATGATCAAGTATTCATTGAGAAATGGATCAGAGAAGCTCACTATTCTGAGTGGTTCATGACAAGGAAGAGAAAATGAAACATAACCAAACTGTATGTATAAATGCACATAAAGTACAATGATATTGGCAATGAAGGTTCCAAAATATGAGGGCAATGGTAGAGCTATAGTCAGAGATCAATAATTACTTGAAATCCCTCTAAATACCTCTCCCAATCGGTCTCACTTCACACTAGTCTTTATGCCTTCTTTTATAGCTAAAGTTGGAGCCATCTTTTGAATTTTGAAATTCAAACTCTACCAAAAAGTATACCTAAAAGTTTAGGACTTTGATCCTTCATCAACCTCACCAAATAAATCTCATAATTGCTCCTCCAAACTCCACGTGAATGCAAGTGCTTTTTACATATGCACTTTTACAATGAGTAAGATTAATTTTTACACGTGGATACTTCTGTGAGTATATAGAGGTAAATATCCAAATGTCCAAGTATGTAGGCTTGGATCCATTTGCACCAACACTCCACCCTATGATTTTTGTCATCCCATGTTTGAACTTCATGCCTATGCTTTGGACTTTCCAAATCAGATAAGAGAGCTTTGTTGCTTGCAACATGATTTGAACATCCTGAATCTATGTAGAATAAATGATCATCTTCTTTACCTTCCTTGTGGCTTAGATTCATCAAGAGCAATGAATCTTCATGTTGTTGATCTTCAAAGTAATTTTTGTAGTCCCTTCTATTATGGCCTCTATTGTTATTATTGAAGTTATGTCCATGTCTACCTCTATTGCTGCCATATCCATCTCTTGCACTTACTTTTTGGAATCTTCCCATTGAACCAACAATTCTGAGTGGTGTGGTTGGTCTTATCATATATGGCACAAGGCTGAACATTGTGGCCTTTGGTCTTGTGACTTGTCATGATTTGGTCCTTTGTTCTTCCCTTTCCACTTGCTCTTGCCTGCAACGTTGGCTTGGGAAGTCTCCTCTTCATCTTCTTCCTTCTTCTTGCCTTTCAGCTTCATCTATTGTTTGCCTCTCGATTGAAGAGTTGTCCAAGAAAGATGTTGAAGTTTGGATTTTGCACATCCATGATGAGATCATAGGCTATGGTGAAAGATTTCCATTGCTTGTCACCTCTAATCCCATTGAGAATTTGCCTCATGATGGCCTCTTTTTCAATCAGATCTCTAATGGATGCCAATTGATCAGCAACCTTCTTGACCTTTGTAACAAACAACCTGATGGTTTGTTTTCAGAGTCTTCTTCATCTAACTAAACTCATTCCAAAGATGGTTCTTCCTTGCTTTGATACTAGCAGAAAAGAAAGTCTCTAGGGCATCCCAAGTCTCTTGAGATGTCTTGCATCTTCTAATATGTGGTAATAGAAAAGCAAAGATAGATTTGAGTATGTATGGCCTTGCTTGAGCATCCCTTGCACACCAAAGTGTGAGCTTATCAGTTTCATCTTCAGTAGGTCCTCCTTTGGATCTTGGAATAAGTGTTGCTTCATCATCTGATACAATCCCATATAGATTTCTTCCTTGCAAATAAGGCTCCATTTTGATTTTCCAAGTAGAATGATTGTATTTATCAATCTTCTCAATCAATGATGGAAATCCATCTCCCATCTTGAAGTTGCTCTGATACCACTAAAAGAAGTTGGAGAAGCTTGGAGAGGCTTGGAAATTTGAGTTGCCAAATGATGAAGTTCGTCAAGCAATCTAGCACAAGAACAACCCTAGCTCTTTGGATATAAGACAATGACCTCGAGACTATAAGACTCATAGTGCTCTAAAATTATTGAGCCACATGACTTGCAAATTTGTACACATAAACTAGAGAGATATATCTTTCAAAGGAATGCTTAAACACTTGATTTGAAGCTATGTAGAGAGACCAACAATATCCGCAATTCAATTGAGTATGAGGAAGAAGGATTTGAGAATAGAAGTGGCACCAAGCAAAGATCAAAGAGTATATGTATTGCTTCAAATCAACACTCTACTTAACGTAAAATGTTTTGGAGTCTTTATATAGACCATTGAGGATCTAAACACTCCTTTTCTTCATGATATCAAATTCAAAATTATGTGGGTTTGGTAGTTTAGATTGATTGGAATCTTGTCCTACAATCTAGGTAAAGAGAAAGTTGAAGTCATATCTACTTCTTGAATGATTGATTGAGAATCAATCTCAACCACTTCTAACTCATGGCTCTTAGGCCTTTTACTCTTTCTATTTACAAAGGTAAATACCTTGAACCTAAAAAGAAATGATTATAAGTGATCAACCAATCAATACAAAGAAATAATGTGCACATAAGTGCTCTTCTTCAAGGTACATATAATGATGGATTTGATGTAGAGCATATCCACCTCAAGCATAATGCAAGCTTGATGTTCCAACATATTTTTGGCATCCCCTTCAAATTAGGGACACCCATCTACAAAAATTCTCTACAAATTCTTTTCATCTTCATGAAATTGGAGTCTTGATATCCAATAAGCTTGGAAATAAATGATGGAGAAAATCAAGAATCTATTGATCACCATGTACTAGAAGACGAAGCAAAGATATGAAGTGAAGATGGGAAGAACATCATTTAAGGAATATTAAAGGAAAAAAACCATAAACTATATACAATGAGTGAATTTTCATGCATCTTGCTTTATGAACTCTTTCTCTCCTCTTCTTCTTCATTCAAACCTTTGATGATGTTCTTGGAGTGTCCCCCAATCTTCACCTATGGTAAGTCTCTTTTCATGCATTAGTTGTGTGTTTCTTGCTATTTGCGTATTTGTTTAGGGTTGATCTCCTTTTGAATTCTTATGTTTGAGATCCATAGCTTCATGCTTCCAAGAGTTCATATACTTGAATAGGGTAAACATATTCAACACATTTTGGCCTTGTTGTCCAGGAGATCAAAGATTGTGCCTAGGTAACTTGTGTGATGGACATCACTATCACACACAACCATCATTCAACAAGATTTACAAACTCTCTGTGATAGGAAACTCTTTACTCCTCTACCAAAGAGTCACTCATACATCGATCTTTCTCTTAAGGGTGAAATTTGGTGATTGTGGTAGCACAACCATCTTCTTTTGTTTTGTTCTTATTGTTTGTAGTTCCTATATCTACATTCATCTTGGGTTTCATACAAGGCTTTTGGAGGAGTATCAGATAGCCTATATGTATCAATTATCACTTGAAGCATCAGTCAAGAAGCTCCATTCTAACTCAAGTATCACATAGCTTGACACACTTGGGGAAAGAAAAACATCGCTTAGCATGCATTACCCTTGACCAATGTTTTACTTTTAACTTGAGCTATGATAATCAGATTGATGCAATTCAACTTGGATTGCATAAATTATCAAAAGAGCTACAAATTTGTAGAGATTTAAAAAAATTCGTTTTTATTGGAAGTCCATAAAAAACTCGCTCTATTGCCTATCAGGAATAAGCATCACTTAGAATGCTCTGATCTCGATGTTTTGCCCATAACTTCAACTACAAATATCGGATTGACATGATTCAACTTGGGTGGCTTAGGTTATCTAAAGAATAAAATTTATAGATGATTGCAAAATCATATTTGTATCAATTATCCATAAAAACGTTATCTATTTCCTATTAGGAAGAAACATCACCTAACATGCTCTACCAAAGCATTGCATCGCATGCTCTACCCCTAGTTGGTGTTTTGCTCATAAATCGAGTTACAAATATCTGATTAATGCAATTCAACTTGGCTCCCATAACTTATCACAAGAGCTATAACTTTGTAGTAGATTGCAAAATGACTTGGATTACAAGTTTGTAAAAAATGCACTCTATTGTCTTTCATGAAAAAGCATCTCCTAGCATGCTCTATCAAAGCATCACATAACATTCTTTACCCTTATTAGTATTTTGCTCATTTCTTGAGTTGAAAACTTCAAATTTACAAGATTCAACTTGGGTTGCATAGCCTTTTCAAAGAAATATAATTTTCTTAGAAGATTGCAAAAGTTGGTTCAAATCAGTTGTATGACCTATAAAAAAAAACCATCACCAAGCATGCTTTAGAATCGACGAGTGTTTTTCTCATGAATTGAGCTACAAACATCGGATTGATATGATTCAACTTGGGTTGCATAGATTATAGAAGGAGACAAATTTGTAGAAGATTGCAAAAGCTACTAGAAATCAGAAGTTAGTAAAAAAAAAATGTCTCTAACACATATTGTGTAACTCAATTTGTGGAAGGATCACACAACATGTACATTGGGCATCACATAGAAAGAACCTTGAAAGTATCATTTAGCAAAGAGATGAATAAATAGTCCTTCATCAAGTATTAAACAAGCTCAAAACTCAAGGATGATTGCATAGCATGTCCCCATCAACTCTCCTTTAGCACAATTCCTAGAGAGGATCTAATAGCACATAATTTGGATAAACAAATTTTTTGGAAGGCTGATGTTCCTTAAGCATCTTTTTGCACTTCAATCCCCCTAGCATATACGAAGGAGGATCCATCACATAAAGAATTCCATAGCTTGAGTACTTGGTGAATCGACCACAACATACCTCTAGAATCAATGGGATTTGATTTATCAAGAACTTCTAACAAACAATAGGGGTCCCATAGTTAGCAAGCAAATAAATAGCTTCATTAGGTTAATGGCCATCACTTAACTTGAAAAAAGAGAGAATTCGGGGTCACCTAGTTTATTGAGAAGCGATTTTGACGCACTTAGAATAGAATAGGACAAAGTACCCAAAAGTGAAATCATTTCAAGGATCAAAAGATGAGGGCTTCAAAGAGCCTTTGAAACAGAATAATAAATTGGGAGATTTGTAAATTCTTGAATTCTTCTAAAGAGGGTATTGAAACAAGGATCAAAACTTCATGTTCATAAGGGCTTTGAGCTTCAGATTAAAGGAGAATTGATGTAAGTTTCCCCAAAGAAGCACAAAGAGGACCATTGATGCACTTTTGACTCATTGATTGCTCTGTTAAAAAGCATTGTAAAGATGCACGTCACCAAAAAAGGGGGAATCATATTTCATTTGTATAGTTTGTTTGAGCATTTTTGTATAGTTTCTTCTATTTCATTTGAAAGGAATTGTGCACACATGCATGTACCCCTCCCAAAAAACTTGAAATTCATTTGTCTTTTATTATTCCTACAAGCGCCTGAGATCTGGGAAAACATTGGGACAAAAAAGTAAGTCAAAAGTCATCTCTCTTCTATAAGAAGTAGTTTTGAACTCTAATCAAGTAGTGAGTCTGAATTAGATTGGGATCATATGGCTACTTCTAAAGCTATGTACATGAACCCCTTTGTAGCTCAGTGATGAGTAGCACCTCCTTTAATGTCAATCCGGGAAGACGTGAGGATGGTATGAAGACCTCGAGCAAGTGGCTGCACAAGTGCGTGAGTGAGAAGCACACTAGTATGCACACACATACACACACACGCGCACACAAGGCAAGACAAAGAGTGAGAATCAATGGAGTTTTTAGATTACTCTCAAAATGCTCTTACAAGTTCGTTTCAATTACAATCTACCCCCAAAAATGAGCTCTCTAGCTCTTTTTATAGTTTTTGGTTAAGTTTTGGCCCTGTCCAGACCTAGTGTCCGGCCTAGTTAAAAATTAGGTTCCAGGGCTTATTTGAGGGCTCAAACGATATCTAAAAAATACGAAATTTGGCAGGTAGGTACTTCTAAAGCTCCTCAAGCTCAAGGACTCCTTGGCTTGCACAAAATGGAGCTACAAAAAGATGAAATGATATTTACAATGGTGTTTAGTGATGAGAATCACTTTTAATTGGTGTAGAGGTTTTGAAAAATTAAGGTTGCCTTAGTGCTAAATCTGCGTGAATGTTCATAAGTGCTTCTTCCTGAAGAAAATTGTTGGCCTATTTGCCAGATCTTCGTTGACTCCCTTGTCTGCTTGTGCCTTCTCTCCCTTGTCCGCTGCTAACACCCCCCCCTCTCTCGCGTCTGTCGTCCCTGACAGACCCTTGTTGAGAGGGTTTTTGGATGTAGTACTCGACGACGTCCTGCGCTAAATGATGTTCAGCAATTCGCAACCCTTTGGCCAAATCTGTCAGAAGAGCATCCCAGTCTACCGGCCCAGGAACCTCTGGATGTGGCATACGTAGCTTTTTGGAGTGGAGAGCTTGTTCCACTGCAAACAACTGCAAGAGATGGGATGGTCTGGGAATGAATATCTCGGAGTGATATTCCCAGAATCCCGTGACAAACATCTCTTCAAACGTTTGTTTGAAGCAAGCCGGTAGATATTTGATGCGAGCGTGCCATGCATACACAACATTGATCGATGGGGTTGTGCTCATGTCGTATACAAGGTCCTGGTTCCCTTCATTAAATCCTAGTGCCGAGAGATGCGGTTCCTTGACATTTTTGAAGGTCCTGAAGGTGACCAGCATAAGTTCGAAAATTTTCAGGCACATCTGAGTCATGATATCAGGTACATTTTTGAAACGGACCCCCCAATGTCGAATCGTTGAAATCATATATCCAATTGTAGGTGCGCCCTTAGGGGGTGCGAAGTACACGTAATTTAGCCACTTCTCACATCCTTTAATCGTCAGCACTGTATGTGTGTACTCCGGCCATGATCTCCTTCGAAATACAGGGCAATAACATGGATTATATTTGATGTACAATGGCATGTTGTTCCATGTTCTTACCATTTCTGGGTAGGTTTCGAGCAGCCGAATTCTCCACGTTGGTTGGCGAATATGTCCTTGCTTGGCGCTCTCTGGGATGTCATCAGGGGCAAATTGGGTGGCAGAGGTGGGTTCCCTTGAGGTGTGGCGCTTGATCTCCGCATTATAATCCGCCATTAGTACGCAAAAAGGCACATACAGATCATCCGATGGGCCGATCCACCTATGGTGTGAGAGATTCTGAAAATAATCGGATTTTATTACCACCTCTTCCAATTTTGACATCAATGCGATTTGGACTGCTACCCTGTCATCATGCGTCGTGGCTACTTTCTCTAACTTTTGCATCCATTCAGGTGCCTCAATTTCAATTGTGTCCATGCCCTGTTCTGTGCGCTTACCTCCGGGTGTTGGCATCGGGACATAGGGATCCTCGAATGTTTCTTCTACTTCAATTGGCACCAGATCGTCAGGCTCGGGCTCTACCAGAGGTGAGGGCTGACGCTCATATTGCATGACCTTGCTGCGTAATTCCTCAAGTTCGGCCCGGAGTTTAGTGACCTCTTCAGCTGTTTCTTCTGCGGTTATGCTCTGGCTGGGTTCTGTCTGCCGGGTGGCCAACTGTCTTCGTAACTCATCTCTCTCTTTTTCTAAAGCGGCATGGGCCTCCATTAGATCTGCATGAGTTTCTAACACCATCTGCATGTTCTCAGAGGGAATTGCCTTGAATCGTTTTGGGTCAATCTCCTGTGGGGAACCCTCCATGGCTACCTCCAGATTTTCTTCGTTCTGTTTCTGTAATCTTTTATTCTCCTCTAACGCTGTAGACATATGCTTGCGGAGGAGGCCCAAGTTCCGTCAAAGTTTCAGGTTTTCCGTGATCTGAGAATGTAGCAGTTCGTCCATATGTCGTCGTTCTTCATCATCTGCTTGGGGTGGGTTGGCTTCTAATTGTGCGTATTGCTCCTGTAATGTCACGTGCTTCTTTTCTAGTAGCTGCTTCTGCTCTTCAAGATCCCTACATCGTGCTTGGAGATCTTCGTTGCTTTGGAAGAGCCTTGTTTGTTGGTCGTCCAGGTGTTGGTAGTGTTGCTGAAGTTGGGCCATGCATTGATGCATATTATTAAATAAGTTACTGAGAGGAATGGTGTTGAATGCAGAGGGGAAGGGAAAGGGAAAGGGGATTGTGGATGCAGTACTGGGGATGGGTGAGGGGGGAGGTGGGGGAAGGGGAGATTGTGGGTAAATGGGGGATGGGAGAGGTGCAGAGGTGGGTGACACCTCCCTGAAGATGGGGGTCGTGGTGGGGGTGACTGTGAACATGGGGATTGTGGTAGCGGTGAGGGTTGTGAATGTGTATAGAGGTGTGTGTAGTTGTGAACTCCTAGGAAGTGTGCTCGGGGTAGTGAGGTGTACCGTAGCTGTAGTTAGCCTTATGTTTTCCGTGGAAGTGGAGTGTGTGGGTTGGCTGATGGTTTGTGCGTTGGTGTGTGTAGTGGTGACAGTGGAGGTTACAGTGGTAGAGGGAGGTGAGTGAGGTGGATGTGGGGGAGAAGGTGGCAAGGGAGGTGATGGGGGTGCACTCGATGTGTGGGCTTCCTCGGTGTCGTGAACTATGTGTGCTGTGCCAGTGGTTGTGGGGGTGCCTTGTGGTCCTGATCCTAATACATTCATTCGTTTTCCCGTTCGTGGGGGGCGTCTTCCATATCTTCTCTCTGTTCTTCGTGATTGCGCTAGTGCGGTGTGCACCGTTTCCGGTACTCCCAAAGCATCTGATATCATTTCCAGGGTGGCACGGTATTGCTCGTCCACACCTTCCTCCTCCAGAATCTGGTTCATGAGAGCTTTACCTGCAGCTAATGACAGCCTGTGTTGCTCTTGGACTCGGTTCATCGTATCGTAGAGCTTCTTTAATGCGTTAGTATAGGCGGGGGCACCTTCCAGTACTTGTAGGGCTTCTTGATCATACTCTTGTTCTTCTGCTTCTGATTGTCTACCCTGTGCCTCCTCATGAGCTTCTTCTTCATCGTCCACATTGACTACGTCCGGTTGGCTGGGCTGGGTTTGGTCTGGGGCAGTTTGCTGTCCACCGGCTTGCTCTTCTTCAACTTCCGCATTTACAGCATCTATGATTCTTGCAACTTCTTCGTCCGTTAGATCCTCCAGAGTGAATCCATGCGGGAATTCCAGATCAGTCGGTACTGGTGGAAACACAAGATTAGGGCCATCTGTGCTATGCCTGGGCAACCTGATAGTAAATGGTTGCACTCGTCGGGGAAGTCTTGGGGTTGTCTCAGGCGTCAGGGTTGCGCCGCGAGCTTGTGCACAAGGCATCTGGACGGCGCCTCGCATCTTCTTTGAGGGAGGCCCTACGGCCGACAATCTGCGTTGAAATTCTTGTGCTCTGGACCAGATCAGAGCCCTCTGCACCGGTACATCATATGCGAGGCATCTGTATACAATTCTTGTGAGTGCACAGCAACCATACAACACAGATTTTTGCTTCTTATACCATCTCTGATGGGCCATATGAATCTGGTCGATAATCCAGTGGGGCATATTGATGGTCAGCTCAAAAGCATCCGCCAGGTAGAGGCTAAACCAGATCTTTTTGGGAGGCATTGTGAACCTCTCCTGCGCGGGGAAGGCGAAATGTTGCATGACCATGCGTAAGTGGATGGCGATCGTGGGTGTCATTGCAACCATGTCCTTCAACTTCGTCAGATTCCTGTTCTTCATGTTGTCTGGAACCATAGTCTCTTTCTCTGTTGGAATGTGCATACCCGGCATGTCGAGTGCTTCTCTTACCAGGTTGATAGTCAAGCGGAAACGCTT
This sequence comes from Ceratopteris richardii, assembly GCA_020310875.1. Taxonomy (NCBI): domain Eukaryota; kingdom Viridiplantae; phylum Streptophyta; class Polypodiopsida; order Polypodiales; family Pteridaceae; genus Ceratopteris; species Ceratopteris richardii. The sequence goes on along the minus strand of CM035408.1, from coordinate 201,797,662 downwards.
CAGCTCGTTGCCCCTAGTAAGTGATGGGAGCACAAAGGAGCTGTATCCTTTCTTGTCTTTGCTGGGGGTGAGGGTACTAATTAGATATGAGCATCTTAGGAAATCTGGCTTTGGTAGTTGGAACTTGAAGTAGTCATAAAGCCCAGCCTTCTTCCATATCGGCTTCAGCCCTTCGTTGTTCTGTAGCTTTTCAAACTCCCTGGTAAAGAAATGGTATCTGCCCCAACGTCCATTGAATTCTACCTCGGACTCCCACATGTATGTGCCTTCACCCAGAGGTCCAGCAACGTCACTGAACCAATGTGAGGTTTTTCCCACCGGCATGGTATGACCCTGTGGAGGATTCTGAATTGGTATGGCATGTAATGCCCGTAATGCCGCTGGTCTTTCCTTTAATTCCTCCTCGACCGGAAGGCTTTCGATGTCCACCACTTGGGGGCTGGTGCCGGCCTGGGAGCTAGTTCCAACCGTGTCTGCCATTTTACCTCTTGCTACCTGTCTCTGTGAGAATATACAACCATGTGTTAATATTGTACAGGACAGGGGAGGACCGTTGTTCCCATCACAATATTAACATGAGGGTCGGGGGCGAATAATGGGTTAGTAAGTGTTCGGTGCACGTGAGTGTAGTTAATGCTTGGGTAGTCCTAGGAGACTACTGAAGTTAGTAAGTGGGGATGAATTTACAAAGTGGGGTCGGGGGGTTTATTACAGGTCTTAGGCTGCCAAATGCAGTGGATGGGCTTTGCTTTCGGTTTCGTATAGACTCTAGAGAGTTTTATCGGCATCTGGGTTCGAAAATGAGGCCTTTTCGGGGCCCCTTTACAATTGATTATACGCGAGCTCATGGGCCTTGGTGTGTTCCTGCGTGATGAGAATGAGTGAATACTGGCCGTACGAGTCGATGGGTTAAGCAGTATAGACTGTGGCCTTGGCGTCGCTACTTGCGCTCGCAAGCAAGCCTTAGGCACCCAAATTTCTCTTGATTGTGGGCTAGCCTTCATCGACTTCTTGGGCACCCAAATAGATTTCATGTTTGCAGGAGGATTTCTGCAAGACTTCTTATTAATGTCGTGTTGTTGGTTATTAATAAGAAACTTAGCCCGTGTAGTTGACGGTGGTGTAACCGGTTGTTCGCCTTTCCGCACCCACACATGGTTTACTTTCTGGGACATTCTGCTGCGCAGGTACTTTTGATCTCGGACATAGGTAGTACTCTGCTTCTTCTGCCTTCGATCCACCTTGGGTTGCTGTCTCCTTCTGGCCTTTGGAAAAGAAGGGAGTTCCGTTGCATCCCTGACTCCTTTTTTGCGAATATCATTCCTCTGCAACACATGGTTTTGGACAAGAACAACATGGTCATCTTCATGTGTATTCCTGGAAGGACCAGGAGTCTGTGCCTTTCCTAGTTCCTTGAGTGCTCCATTATCTAACTCTACTGTAATTCGACTATGATTGACCCAAACCTGAAGAAGTCCACTTCTTAAGTTTAAGTTGACTGCTTGGTCATAGATCCAATCTTGACCCAAGACAAGAGGTTCAGTGAGATCCTCGTCTTGACACACCAGTACTTTAACAGTCATTTCCTCATCATGAATGTAGAGGGGAAGTTCCACTTCGCCCATGCAAGGGGTTTCCACGCCTCCCAATCCTATGAGATATGCTTCCACAGGATGGACAGTTAACTGCAACTCTTGATAGTAAGACAATTTAACAGCACTAGTGGCTGCACCTGAGTCAATCAAGGCTCTTACAGTCCTTGCACTCTTTCCTTGTCCTATATCTACGGTTATGAAAGGACGTCGATCGGTTATCCTATGAGAGCTAACACTTGAAACTTCACACATAGCTATGTCATATCCTTGATCTGCATATGCCTCTTGCCTAGGGTGCTCTCTACCTTGCCTTCTTAATTTCATTCTCCGTATGCGTTCTAGGGCTTCTGCTTGAGCTTCTTCTCGAATTCGCTTTTCTTCCTCTTTGCGTTTCTTAGCAGTGTTGAGTCGACTTAGCATTTCCTCTGTGAGAGGTTCCTGATACAGCTTGACTCTGCATCCGCTAATATAATTTGGGAGAACATCGCCTTCTAATGTGGCGAGTTGCACTGCTCCACTTGTTGAGATCCTATTGATGATCATAGGTCCATAGCCTCTCTTTTCTAGCTTATACCATAGTGTCTAAATTTCTTAACTGCATATACCATGCCTAAGCCTTCTCTCTCCGTAGTGGTGTAATTTCGTTCAGCTGCATTCAACTGTCTACTGGCATAGGCAATTGGAAGATCCATATTACCTTCACCCGTAGGTTGTGCAAGCACACATCCAATGGCGTAATTGGATGCATCCACGTGAACATGGAATGGCTTATTCCAATCTGGTGTGGTCAAGATTGGTGCTGAACATAATCTTTGTTTAAGCTCCTGGAAGGAATTCTCACATTCATCCGTCCACTCAAAGTTGGTCAGAAGCCCGTACATGGGCTTTGCAATGACAGCATACATGTGTATAAATCGTCAGTAATAACCACAATGCCCCATGAAAGCTTGTACTTCCTTGACATTCTTTGGCCTAGGTAGCTCTGCTATGGCTCTCACTTTTTCTTCATCGGTAGATATGCCATTCTTTGACACTATGTGTCCTAGAATCTTGCCTTGCCTGACCATAAAAACGCACTTTTCTGGGTTCAGGCAAACTTGATATTCTCTACATTTGTCAAAGATTTGTCTGAGTTCAGGGATATGGGTTTGTCTAATGTTGGAATGAGCACAAAGATCATCAACGTAGACTTCTAAATTCTTCCTCAGGAACTCCTTAAACACATGGCACATCAGCCTCTGGAAGGTAGCTGGTGCATTGGTAAGCCCAAATGGCATTACTCTAAAAGCAAAAATGCCCCATTCCGTGGCAAAGGCTGTCTTATGCTGATCCTCTGGGGCTATGGCTACTTGATTGTAGCCTGAAAATCCATCAAGGAAGCTGTACACTTCCTTGCCTGCCACTCTTTCTAAGAGATGTTCTGTGATGGGAAGCGGATAGTTATCTCGAATTGTGGCTGCATTAACCTTTTTCAAGTTAATGCACACACGCAGCTTGCCATTCTTCTTGGGCACCACTACGATGGGGGATACCCATTCAGTGTGCTCAATTTCATAGATAAATCCAGCTTCAACCAATCTATCTATCTCTTCTTTGATCTTAGCAGCATAATTATCGTTATAAGTATAGGGCTTTTGCTTAGAGGGTTTAGCATCTGAGGTCATGGGGATAGTGTGTGAGCATATATCGGGGTCAACACCTTTCAAATCCTTGTAACTCCAAGCGAATACATCTCTGTATTCTCTTAGCAAGGCAATTAACGCATGCTCTTCTTCCTCTGTTAGGTCATGGCCAATGTATGTGCATCTCTCCTCTCCTTATTCTAGGGCTACTACTATTTTCTTGGTGGTTTCTTTGTTATCATAGGCCTCTCCTACTTGTGCCTCTCGTTTAGGCATTCTTATCATGACTCTCCTGTCATCTATCTCATACTTCTTAAAATTTTCTGGGACCTCAAACAAAGATTCTTCCTCTTCTGGTGATACTTCTCTCTTCTTTCGTTTCTTTCCTTCTTCCTTCGGGGTCACATGTGTTGCTAATCTTACATCATTTGTAAGCTCTCCATGCCTCTGGGGTTGAAATTCTACTTCCTGGAAGTATTCTTCATCTGATGCAAAAGGTGGGTCCATAATGATTGACTCTAGATCGGAGTCACTTGCATCCTCAAATGCATCAGGGCTAGGTTCGCATTCTTCTAGAACTGCCTCCCCCATGATTGGCTCTATGGAGAAGACTGAAATGTCATAGCCATCCTCATCACAGTGAGGCGTCCATTGTTCCTCATTGATGGCTACATCCATTGTTGCTAGGATTTCTGCCCAGCCATGGGGTTCGAATTCTTCGTCAGGAAAGACTACAGGTGCATAGGCTGGGTCTTGAATGGGTCTATGTGTTTCTTTTGCACCTACCTCTCTGGCTTTCTCTCTCTTCTCTTCTTCTACTGCAACCTTGCACATCCATAAATGAGTGTCTTCATGCATCCATGAGGATCCAGACCCTATGGAATGCACAGATTCCGTGTCATCTTTGGCTCTATGGATGGGATTCCATTGGATAGGAGGGACATCTCTATGAGAGTAATCCTTGAGATAGACTTTGGTCGTAACACCTAAGTGTTGCAGGTACAAGGAATTAGTTCCCCAATCCTGTACCACTTGCAACTGTCGCATGAATGGTCGTCCCAAAATCATCTCATAGGCATGATTTTTGCTAAAGTCACATATAGCAAAGGTATGTTCAAACTCGACACCACAAGTGGTGAGAGTTATTCCTTCTAGCAATCCTAGGGGTCTCTCTATGTGACCATCGGCCATCTGCAATTTCATTCTCGTTGGCCTGAGTGCCGGCTTGCCCCAACACTTCCATAGGGAGGTGGTGGCAATTGCAACTCCTGCACCTGAGTCCAAAATTGCCTTGGTGGTGTACTCCTGGTAGGTGATGGGAAGATAGGTGTTCCCTTCTTCACCTTCACACATATCTCCTATCTTATCCAAGGGTATTTCTGGTACTGTCCTATGTGATCCTACCTGGGAACGAGGTTTTGCTATCTCTGGTACTTGTTTGGCTACATGTTTCCATAATTCAGGTCTAACCTTGAGTAGCTCTTCTAACTTGAGATTGCACTGCACTTTAGTGTTTTTCACTACCTCAGTGTTCCTAGGTATGACTGAATCTTCGTTTCTTACCATGACTGTGGGTGCTCTCATACACGTGGACTTTGCTTCCCATGGGCCTGTGAAATGGGGTAGCTCTTGTATGGAATTGGATTCAAAGTCCAATCTCTCGTGAGACTGAGTACTCTCATGTTCCCCGTAAATAGATGGGATGTCTTGTGGGAATTGGTCGTGTGCATCATCCACAAGTTCAAAGGGAGGGGCGACTTCACTTTCGTTATCCCATTTATCTTCTTGAATTTCTCGTAGGAAGTCTGGTGCAAACCGATTCATAGAAGAAGAAGTGTCTGGCTCCGTAGAATTAGGCACATAAGCAACCTGGGAAGGAGGGCTTATTCTATCGTTGACTCTCTCCTTGTTCTCATATATGGCTGGAGCACAAGCTTCCTGGGGAGGATTACTTATTCTATTACTCTTCTGAGCAGGCTCATACGCTCCCTGAGAAGGAATGCAGGCAACCTGTGGAGGTACGTAAGCTTTCGAGGGGGGTTCATCTGCCTTTTGGGGGGGAAGATAAGCTTCTTGAGGAGGCACATGGGCTTCCTGAAGAGTCTGGCTTATCCGTTCCCTTGCCTTTTCCTTTCTTTGAGGGGCAGGTTCCTTCTCTGATTGTGCAATTAGCCTCTCTATTCTTTCTAGCAGTCCATCAAAGTGTAACTGCGTCTTAGTTGAGCTAGAGATATTAAAGAGACGGCTAGCTTCGAACATGGCTTGAGCCAATTCCACCATCTTAGCACAAATTTTGGTTCGTTCAAGCTCTAGCTCGGCTCTAGGGTAGCACTTTTCATGATCAGTTATGGTTGGCCCTTCTTGGATTCTGGCCTGATATGCTTTAAGCATCATGTTTAGGTCCTCAGGAGTGGGATCAGCTAGGACTGATCCTACTCTAGGGGGTGGTGGGTTTAGGTTAGGCGGGTTGGAAGGTGGTTGGTTGGATGGCGATGGGAATGGTGGTGGTGGAGTAGTGTGAGAGGGAGTTTGAGATGTGAGTTCAGTTATCCTAGCTTTGGTTTCTCTTATGCTTTCCTCAAGTTCACTCATCTTTTTAGCCCATTGTCTTTTCATTCTTTCTCGACTATCTTTCCACGCTCTAGTCCTTTTCTTGGTTATGCTCTCAGTTTCACTAGCTGTTGGGCTCTTTTCTTGGTCTGCCCCTTGGTTTTGCTGCAACGCTTGAGCTCTAGTGACTACCTGTACCGGAGCAGTGGAAGTGACACTTCCTGCGGGGTTTACCACTAATCCAATAACGTTGATAGGCGTGATTTTTGGCATATTATTGGGGTTCTTTGGGCAATCTCGTAAGAGATGCTCTTTTCCACAATCTTGGCAAAAGCCTTGGATCGTCACTGACTGGGGTTGTGTAGGTGGAGGTAAAGGACAATCACGAATAAAGTGATCTCCTTGGCATCTGTAGCACGGTCCTCTTGGGAATGAAGGTCTTACCTGCCTAGGTTGAGGCCTAGGGTTGGGGTTTGCGTACATGACATTTGCGTAATCCGATTCCCAACTAGATTCATTTGGCTCTTCACTATAGTAGGACTCACCATGTTCAGGAGACTGCATGAAGTAAGCCTGGGGACTCTCAACATGCGTAGAATCGAAACTATGGTCACTGGGATCACTTTCTGAAAGCAATGGTGTTATGGGGACTATAGCTCGGTTTAGGTTTTCTTCTGCTGCTGCATACTTTACAGGGATCACATTAGCTGGGGCAGGGGGTTGTTGAGCTAACACTGGCTGAGGTCTTTGTTGGTTTTGGTATTGTGGTTGATAATTTTGTTGTGGCCTGCCATATGGCTGTGGAGGGTACTGGTTCTGGAATCTTCCTTGCTGCGGGTATGGCTGAGGGTAGAGTTGCCTAACTGCCTGCTTGTTGTATGGGCAATCTTGTGCGGTGTGATTGGTGTATCTCCGTTCTATGGTGCAGTACTGGCTACTAGGATTTACTTGGGGCTGAGCCATAATGGGGCAGACATTCGCCATGTGGTCACCACCACACATATAGCACCTTTTCACAGGGGCAAACCTTGGGATTGGTTTGCTAGAGACGCCTAGTTTTTGGGCCACTTTCTCTGCGAGTTCCTCAATTGATGTGGTTTGCGTGGAAGAGTGACTAGATGCACTATCTGAATCTTTGTAGATTTTGGAAAGCTCTAGTTCTTCCCCTAGGTTATCTTCAATGTCAATGCACATGCGTACACACTCTTCTATAGTCCTAGGGTCCTTCAGATACACATAGGATCTCAATTTCGTACTCAGCAATCCATCCAAGAATAAGGCTACTTGTTTAGCTGGTGTAGGTAGCTCCGGCATCGGGCATCTCTCCAGGTACTGCCTAAATCTTCTTCCAGCTAATCTGACTGTCTCTTGAGGTGTTTGTTTGAAGCTATGAATTAGTGAGGAGGTGTTATGCCTGATTCCACTCTTAGAAAACTCTACGATGAAAGCCTCTAGGAGTTGGTCTATGTTCCTGAACTGTCGCTCATCCAATGGCTGAAACCATGTAAGTGCTGTGTTCCTAAGGGTTAGACCGAAGGCATTGTACTGCGTGAATAGATCCTCCACTTGTTCAGCTCTCAAGACTTGCTTGAACTCCGCCACATGATCATAGGGATCTCCTGTGCCATCAAAGTAATTCTTCATGGACTTAACTAGCTGGGTCGGTCTCAGTGTTCTTGTGTGCTCTCTAGGTCTCGGCAGCGGGAATCCATCCACATTTCTCTGATTCCGGTGAGCCCTAAGTACCTCTGGTTCTACTCTATTCGTCTCCATCCTTGTTCTTTCTCTGCCCACGGGGTTGGCAAAGCTTACTTCTGGTCTATCTCTACTTCTGTCTCTTTGAGTTCCATGAGCTTGGGATGTTCTAGCTCCAGGGTGACCATAGGATACATTCGATCTTGGTTGGGAAAAAATGAATTCACCCTTCCAAGTGTAAGCATGCCTATCATTTTCTGTCACCACAAAGACCCTTTCCGAAGTGTGATCTAAGTAGGTCACTCTACCTGGGCTATCCGGATCCTTAAACTCATAGATCATGATAGTTCCCATATCAGTTGGCTGATTAGATTTATATCTCCAAAAGGCTTCGTCAGTTTCTCGATTGAGGAGCAACTCTATGCTCTTGTTGTCTTGGGGAACCCACTCAGGCGTGATAATCCTAGTGAGAACAGATTTGCCTCGAGGGGTTCTAGGTTCCGCACCCATGTTTCCTTGTTCCAAGTCACCTAAGTCCGCTTCAGAGATTACATTTCCAAATTCATCTGTCCTATCTGGGTGACTGGTGACTACGTATATGGTTCCTTCCTTGTCCAGGTATGCACCGTTTTCAAATTTGACTGCTGGGTGCTCTAGTCCAATGGATTGATCAGGATTCTTAATCTGTACCACAGATCTTCCTAAGCCGTCCTCATAGATGCTAGCACCTAATCGGTTGGTCCTAAGATATTCCAGCTGTGTTTTGTAAGGGCCTTCTACCCTGTACAAGTAAGGCACTCCTGAACTTCCCGTAGGTCTGTCCATGCCTTGAGACATCTCAGACTCACTGGTCTCAGAGCTAGGGTAGTACGAGTGGTGGCTCAACTGTTGGGCCCAAGACCTAGCAGTGTGGTTAACACTAGCCTCTGAAGATCTAAGGCTTTGTCTCTCCCTTACTAGATGTCGTCCTGATCTAAGGTTCATATGCCTATCTAAGTAGCCCAATTCTTTGCCCAGCGTACAACCTCGTTGCCGATCAAGTGGTAACAGTCACTTGATTCTTTTCCAACCTTTCGTTTCCTGCTTGGTTGCCCTTGAGTGCTCAGGAGGTGTGTTCCCAATCTTGCACTTACTCTTGCTTAGAACGTCTTTCAATGCTCTCAATAGATCTGTAAGAGTTCCAAAGTTAGCTCAAAGATTTAAATTCCAAAGACAATACCAATGATTTTCATTCCTGTAGCACAAACACAAACTTGCATAGTGATTTTCAAGAGAACAATCCTAAGGACCCCTGACTTTGATCCCCCTGGGTATGGTCAACTTCAAAATACCCTATCTGAAAATCAATGCATTATCTTTATAAAAAACAGTTGAGGGCGTGTAGTATATACCACGAGCTTTCCAACAAGCCCTAGAACTCAAAAAATTGATTTCGTATGAAGAAGTTACAACCGTTCAGGGTTTAGGGTATTACAACAAGATTCAATCTGGCCGACAGATCCTAGGATTTTCTCTCAATCACAAGGGTAGGAACCTCCCAAAATGCTAATAGATTGACTAGTTTGCCCCAAAATTACCCCAAATTTTGAACAAAAAAACCCTAATTTTTGGCCGAAAAGCCTGTCAATCGCGATCGACAGGTCTGTCAATCGCGATTGACAGAGGTGTCCGTCGGGGCTGTCAGTCGCGATCGACAGTGTCAATCGCGATCGACAGAGTCGATCGTGGCTGTCAATCGCGATCGACGGTATCAATCGCGATCGACACGTTTTCCGGATTTTTCGCCGAGATTTCAGTCAATCGGGGGCCTATCAGTCGCGATGGACACGTGGCTACGCGCAAAAGTCAATCAATCGTTGAATTTCAGTCGGTCGCGATCGACGGTGTCAATCGCGACTGACAGAGGTTTCGGTCGTGGCTGTCGATCGCGATCGACGGTATCAATCGCGATTGACAGGGTCCTACGTGGCAATCTGTCGGTCGTGAGGTCTGTCGATCGCGATTGACAGAGGCTGTCGGTCGCGATTGACAGGGTCTGTCGGTCGCGATTGACAGAGGCTGTCGGTCGCGATTGACAGAAAACCTCGGAATTTTTCTACTGTTTTTAATGTTTTAGGATGTGCTCTTTGTGCTTATTCTAGTGGTGCACTCAGTTTTGTAAAAGACCAAAAAATTCTGTCAGTCGCGATCGACAGAAGCCTGCGACCGCGAGACAGTTGCGTCGAGTTTTGTACCTGCGCGGGAAGCTGGGGATGATGATACAGCAAGATCCTGCAATGAAACTCAAGAAACATGCAAAATCCGCACACACAATATTGCTCTCTCGCTCTCTCTCACAAGTGAAATGAGGGAAGTGAGGTGGGGAAGGTGATATGATCAAAAAAACAGAAATTTTCGCGATGATGGAGATGGAGGTGGGAGATGGTGATGATGATGATGGAAATGAAGATGGAGAAGAAAGTAAAAGAAAATCGATGAGAGTGAAGAAAATACCTACAACTCCAACGCGTCAACTCTACGTCTTACCATCACACGCTTGTCCTCAAAGCTCGATCCCCGGCAACGGCGCCAAAATTTGGTGTAGCTCAGTGATGAGTAGCACCTCCTTTAATGTCAATACGGGAAGACGTGAGGATGGTATGAAGACCTCGAGCAAGTGGCTGCACAAGTGCGTGAGTGAGAAGCACACTAGTATGCACACACATACACACACACGCGCACACAAGGCAAGACAAAGAGTGAGAATCAATGGAGTTTTTAGATTACTCTCAAAATGCTCTTACAAGTTCGTTTCAATTACAATCTACCCCCAAAAATGAGCTCTCTAGCTCTTTTTATAGTTTTTGGTTAAGTTTTGGCCCTGTCCAGACCTAGTGTCCGGCCTAGTTAAAAATTAGGTTCCAGGGCTTATTTGAGGGCTCAAACGATATCTAAAAAATACGAAATTTGGCAGGTAGGTACTTCTAAAGCTCCTCAAGCTCAAGGACTCCTTGGCTTGCACCAAATGGAGCTACAAAAAGATGAAATGATATTTACAATGGTGTTTAGTGATGAGAATCACTTTTAATTGGTGTAGAGGTTTTGAAAAATTAAGGTTGCCTTAGTGCTAAATCTGCGTGAATGTTCATAAGTGCTTCTTCCTGAAGAAAATTGTTGGCCTATTTGCCAGATCTTCGTTGACTCCCTTGTCTGCTTGTGCCTTCTCTCCCTTGTCCGCTGCTAACACCCTTGAATACTAATGAAGAAGGACCATCAAGCACAGACCATTCTAGAATTTTGAGTCTAGAAATCCAATGGCAATAGGATATGCATCTACCTAAATGGACTTAATCGACAAGTTTTAGGCTTAAAACCTACAATTACTTAATAGTTGATCCACATATGATAGCTAAAATTTGTAATGACCACTATGCGAATAAGGAAGGTACTGCCTACTTTGCAGGAATCTATTATGTAGAGAAAGAAGCGATTCAAAGACAACAACGTATAAAAGGTGCACCTTCTTCAACAGCTCCATGCTATAGATGCCAGTTCCTAAAGGATTTTTCAAAGCCTCTATGAGGACGTTTACATGGAAGGTTGGAGGATTTTGTGAGGAATGTCGGAAAGAGAACTTAATTAAACTATGTCCTCAAACCCTCAAAACATTGATAAGGAATGGGGAAAGGACATTTATGCCCTCTATGAGAAGCATCGTTGTGAGTAATGGCCATTTGCACGAGACACTCATAAAACATTTGTTGAAACAATTGATCTCAGAATCTGCACGGCATCATAATAGTATCATTTTACTCCTACCTATGTACTATGCACCTGGTGTAATTTGTGTGAAAGAGGAAGGGGCCGCGGCCTGGTGGAAATGAAGGAAAAAAGAATTCCAGTAGTCAGCTATTTGTGGAGGTGAGGGATTTGGGACCACAACAACTGTTGTGGTGCTGGGCAGGGCAAATTGATGGGACACTCTGGGTAAGGCCATCCTTCGACCGTGATTGAGGGGATTAAAGGAATTAACGATGGATACAAGGAGGAGACGAGCGGCTATTTTTCGGCTGCCACAAAGAGGGGGGGAAGGGACGAATGATCAGTGGAGAGCAAGGAACTACACTATAGTTCGAAGAAATCGGAACAACATCCTTCTGAGGGCTCTCTAACTTCATGAGAGAACCCTGCAACAGAGAAGATGGGAAAATTCTTCCCCAGTTATGGTGACCATTCATTCTCGATCTGACCCAGTTCAGCACTTCTCTCACACGTGCATTAACAAGGAAGAAGCAATCATTGTGGTGGCGGGGGACAAGGTACTATCGTCCATTTGGAGGCGGCACAAGCTTATATTCTTCATCTAAGCAGCACTACGCATGGGGAAAGAGGAAGGGGGAAACGTGCAATTGCAGCAGCATAACAAGTGTATGTTTGAAGATTTACGGGCAGCAAGCGAATTATTCTGCAACCTTCTCTACTGATGGAGGATGGCAGCTGACGCAACGTTAAAATCTGAGCTAAGCCAAGTGAAGTCCCGTTGAATCAAGATGGCGATGTGCGGACCCTCTGCAGGCACTGCTTACTGTAAGTTGTGTTCCTAAGTAATGTTGCGCTATTCCCAAATTACTTCTATGTTCTTATGGACTCTATAATCAAGGTTAATTTCATTCCTGCATCTCAAGCATCGGTCGTGATTCAAAGTTGTGTGTTGGATTATTGAGCTCATAAACTGATGGTGTCACATGAGTACAACAAAGTGTTGAAGATAAAACTGGAAGAATGCACCCTATGTAGTGGGTTGGTTCGATTGAGTTTCCTCTTTCAAAGCTGATGTGCGATATCTGTGAGCTACCAATGACTCAAAATGCTAACAAGGGATTTGTGTGCGCGATCGTAGAGCAGCATAGATATCGAACACTTCAATTACCTTTGCCTGTTCAATTGAAAGCCAATCTTGGCTAGCATTTTTTGAGCTTGCGCAACCCGATTTATAGAGCAGACAAACAAATGCTAGGTTATTCTACCCACATCATATCGATGTTGCAGAAAATGTTTTGTGCATTTGATCGTTTGTCTTCATGAAGTTCGGTGAGTGGTACTGTGTTGTGCATGGTACTTATGAAGTAGGCCTTTGAACTATTTGCCTGATGTTTGTTTAGGATTAAAGCCAATAATGCCTTTTGCGTTAGAAAAGTGGGGCACCAATAAGATTAGTCCAAGGACGTCGGCATCAGGTACTTTGGGGAAATATTTTGGTTCATGTTTCTTAGTATACCCATACTTTAGCGATCAGAAATGCAATTATGTAGGGAGGGGTGCATTTATGCAATGAATTGAGAGCCAAGGTAAATGAAGAAGGTGGTGTACTCAGGTCGACAACCAGCAGGAGCATTCTAATCTTTGGGCTCGTGTTTCTACTTGCCTAATCTCTCGAATCCCAACACACTTCCATTGATCCTATTGGGCTTCTACGGCTCGAACCCTATTTTTTTTTTGCCTTCCTAACAGCCAAAGGCAGATCATCATTTGGACAAGACCCTTTTCAACTTTGTTTATGGACCGCAAACCCTAGGCTTGATTCTCATTAAGGATTGGATGCCTAATCTATCTCTTCATGTGAATCCAAGACCCCTGATAATTTCCCACCGTAGCGACTGACCGACACCGTCCACTCCTTGTCATCCATATGAGATCTTAGGATTAGGGAAGCTCAATAGCATATGGGAAATTAAGAAAGCTGGGTTATGATTAAACACCAATTGCTTGTATTGGGGGAGTAACTTTAGTTGTGAAAGCGAACGCAAGTGGGGCAGGTATGCGCATGCATGATTGTGTACCTAAGCACCAACTTAGGGACTTGAGGAGAAAGAGACTATACCTCAATCCCCCTCAAGTGCATATAGTGGGGATTCATGCTTTAATTATCAATCTGATGAGTATAAAAACCTAGCCGAGTGTATGAAGACATGCATTCAAATGATGATCAATGCAAATGAACTACTCAAAGAGTGCAAACAAGGTAAAGACTGATCCAAACAAACTTCAACTGTCAGTTATGGTGTCACGATGCGTGGAACAACAGCCAACAGTAAATTGAGATTTTCTCTCAGCTCCGAACTCCAAATATAGCAAATAGCATATGCGTTTCGAAGCTCTCGAGAAAACGCATCCAATGGCAGTAATTTCACACAATTCTGATAATCATAGTTCAAGTTATGAGCAAAATACTGAGTCGCAAGAAAACCTTCCTACACTTCAGCACTTCCTACACTTTGCACACACCTTAACAATAGCAAACAAACACTTTCATGGATAGACAACACTTCCTAATACTCTTTCCAAGCAACACACATGCACACAAGCTCACAAAGAAGAAGATACAGAGAGGAGAAGGCACAAATTCGAATTTCTGTGCTCTTGATTTTCATAATGGCAAAAAGTCTTTACAAAGAGTCACAAATTGACTTATATACTTGTGCCCTAAAAATGGTCCTTTCACACAAGAGACCGGCACTTTATTCACTAAAAGACTAATTTCCTACTAATTTACATGGATAAGCTTCTAATCTTCTGTGGGGATGCATCTAGAGGACTCCTCTAGTGCATTTACACTGGAAAATATCTTACAAAAATGGTTATAATACAAAAAATAAGGTGTCCAAATTGAAAAAATTTTGGGACCCATCTTTTTCTCTGCCTTGTGCTATCTTTGCTCTGCAACACTCTCCCCCTCTTCGTCTCTGTCGTCCCTTGACAGGCTTTACTTCTTGTCTTCAGTTTGTTGTTCGCATGCATCTTTTGGTCAGTTCTGCCTACTGGTTAGACTGGCATTACGTTTTAAGGGCCCTGTCCTTGATTCTTCTTTTACATTCTTTGAGCCTGATGCATTTGTACTGCCTGTTCTTTTCTTTTCATCGCCCGCAACCCTTGGTCAGTTCTGCCTGTTTGGGTTGCCACGCACGCCACCAGTGGAAGGTATGAGGATGTGATGCTTCAGACTTTGATCTGGACCTTCCAAAGATCAAGAGGTTGAAGCACCCTCTTGTGGTTTCGGAACCGCTGGATATCTTTTTGCACTTCTTCATGGATACTTGTTGGCCCTGGTTCCTCCTTCCACCTACGTGCCTTTTCCTTGATATGTGCCCCTGCGGGGCTCTGTGCAGAGATGGGTGTTGCGCCCCTCCAAGGCTTCTTGCAGAGATATATCTTCAGATATTACCTTTTTAGTGAAGCTTCTTTCGTTGTCTTCTTCTTTTCTTCTTTTTGCTTGATTCTCCCTGAACACTGCCCCCCTCCTGGACTCTGTCATCCCACGTACCATTAACTGTTTCCACTGTTCTTCCGTTACGCCATTGTTAGGTGGCTGTCTGTGGTCAGCGAAGAAGCTCAGTTCATATGCCACTAATCTGGCATTCAAATTAGATAACATCTTTAAAAAGATTTCGGAATCTATCTCAAAAAATCCTGTAAAAAATGCTTCCTCGAACGTTTGCATATATGTACTTGGCAAAAACATAATCCTGGAATAATACGCCATTATTGTAGGTCGGCTAGGCATAATAGACAGATCAAAAATGAGTATGTCCGTTCCTTGATTAATACAAATGAAATTCAAAAATGTATAGGCTGCGTGTTTGAAGACCTTCAATACTGTAAGTATCATACTGAGTATTTTATTCGTCATCTTTACAGTTAAATCGGGTACTGTTGCATAACTTTGCAGCCGAAATTCAATGGTTTTTACCATGTACTCTTCCGTTGGTAGATAATTATGTGGCGGACTTGGAAGCAGAGGGTAATTCAGCCACTGTTTATTTATAGCACCATTTCTTTGCATGTCCGAAAATTCCCTGGTTTCTCTTCGACGTTGTCGGGTCGTGAGGGATGCTCGGATGGTGGATCAAGTCATCCGCCTAAATCGTTCGGCACACGCAGGGTGTCTGTAGCGGACTCAGACTAAGGACCATAGGGACAAGCTGCTTTATATCTGGCAATAGCTACCTGTTTGGGTGTTAAAAAAATGACTCTTCGGTTATCTGATCTTTAACTATCTCTTCTACTGTAGCTTCTAATGGTTTTGGATGAGTTTGTTTAACTAAAGTTGGTGGAAATAAATCTTCACTACTTTGTGATTCAGGAGATGCAATGGAAGAAAATGCTAGGAATGTAGTTAAACATTGATCATAAGATAAAGACACTAATGATTCCGAAGTAATATTGTTCTTAATAAGTTCTTCTGACACTAACTCTATGGATTCGGTTGTATGTTCAATGATGTCATTACTACTGTGTTCAGATTCATGGTATAAATCGGAAGACATGAAAGAACTAATAGAAACAATATGATGCTAAACTGGTTTGAATAAATGAATTAATAAGCTAATACAAATGAAAAGTCTAGATAATTGGATAAATGTCTAAGCAATCGGGTAAATGACTAAATGGAGATACAAGGTTTAAATGGATCTTCAATCTACCGGTTCACTTCAACTGCTTGTACTTCACTTTAACTGATTGTAATAAGGTTTAAATGGATCTTCAATCTGCCGGTTCACTTCAACTGCTTGTACTTCACTTTAACTGATTGTAATCTGCAAAAAACATTAGGATATTAGTAATATTACAAGAAATCATTAACTTTCAAGACATAATTCACTTGGAATTTGCATACACATGCATTCTCACATATGCAAACACACACACTTTCATGCATATGCACATACTCATATGCTCATACAAATATACTTTCTCATATGCATATATGCACATATGAATATTCATCAACTCTCATGCTAACATACATGCTTATGCTTATGCTTAAATTAACCCATGTACTTACATCTATACACACACACATGCTAGCATATGCTAATGCATGCTCACATTAACTCTTATATGTAGATACATTCACATCCCTAAACATTAATATGCTAACTTAATACATATTTTCACATTCTCATTCATCACTCAAACATACTAACATGTTCTCAAGCACTTAATCCTATGCAAATGAACACAATAATGCACACATATGTTCATTTATCACATAAATATGCTAACATTAGCTCATGCATCTACACCTAAGTTGACTCTAATTTGCGTTTATTATGTATATACATTCCACTCATACATTTGCAATTATATATATATATATATATATATATATATATATATATATATATATATATATATATATATATATATATATATATATATATATATATATATATATATATATATATATATATATACTTATGTATTAAAAAACAATTAACACACGCATGTATTTAACTATTTAGTCACTTTTATAACATTTATTAACTTAAAATAAATTTCTTATCTCTCTCTCTCTCTCTCTCTCTCTCTCTCTCTCTCTCTTTCTCGTTCTCTTTCTCTCTCCCTATCTCTCTCTCTCTCTCTCTCTCTCTCTCTCTCTCTCTCTGAGCTTTCTCTCTCTCTCTCTCTCTCTCTCTCTCTCTCTCTCTCTCTCTCTCTCTCTCTCTCTCTCTCTCTCTCTCTCTCTCTTTCTCTCTCTCTCTCTCTCTCTCTCTCTCTCTCTCTCTCTCTCTCTCTCTCTCTCTCTCTCTCTCTCTCTCTCTCTCTCTCTCTCTCTCTCTCTCTCTCTCTCTCTCTCTCTCTCTCCAGTGCCGATCTCTCTCTCTCTCCAGTGCCGATCTCTCTCTCTTTCCCTCTGCGCCTTTCTTTCTCTCTCTCTCTCTCTCTGTCTGCTCTCTCTCTTCCCCGTTCTCTCTCTGCCTGCCTACCTCTCTCTCTCTATTTCTCTCTCTCTCTCTCTCTCTCTCTCTCTCTCTCTCTCTCTCTCTCTCTCTCTCTCTCTCTCTCTCTCTCTCTCTCTCTCTCTCTCTCTCTCTCTCTCTCTCTCTCTGCGCGCTGCTGCGCGCAGCGCCAGGGAGGGAGGGAGAGACTTTCAGTCTCTCTCTCTCTACTCTCTCTCTCTCTCTCTCTCTCCTTCTCTGTGCGCGCTGTCGCGCTGCAGCAGAGGAGGGGAGGGAGAGATTCTCTCTCACACACATACATCACACACACACACACGTCACATCATACACGCACACACACATAACACATACACACATATCACACATACACGCACATACACATAACACATACACACATAACACACACACATCACATACACACATACACACATCACACATAACACATACACACATAACACACACACATCACATACACACATACACACATCACACATAACACATACACACATCACACATAACACATACACACATAACACACACACATCACACGCACATACACATAACACATACACACATCACACATAACACATACACACATAACACACACACATCACACATACACGCACATGCACATAACACATACACACATATCACACATACACGCACATACACATAACACATACACACATACACACATCACACATACACGCACATACACATAACACATACACACATATCACACATACACGCACATACACATAACACATACACACATAACACACACACATCACATACACACATACACACATCACACATAACACATACACACATAACACACACACATCACATACACACATACACACATCACACATAACACATACACACATCACACATAACACATAACACATACACACATAACACACATAACACATACACACATAACACACACACATCACATACACACATCACACATAACACATACACACATAACACACACACATCACACACACATACACATAACACATACACACATCACACATAACACATACACACATAACACACACACATCACACATACACGCACATACACATAACACATACACACATATCACACAGACACGCACATACACATAACACATACACACATAACACACACACATCACACATACACGCACATACACATAACACTTCACACATACACGCACATACACATAACACTTACACACATATCACACACACTACTGCAGGGACTCACACCAAGCCACGGAATAGGCATGGTCATGCTTTCGGCCGGCCAATCATTCATGCAGCAACATGGGGCATATCAAGATCATCGTACACAGCAGGACATGACGGCTCAATATCCCGAGCACGAGGAGGGTCTAATGAGAAAGAAGGAAAAACAGAAGAAAGTAAAGAGCAGGAGACAGTACCTGCAAAAAACATTAGGAGAAACTTGAGCTCAACACACATTTAAATACATACACAAGTCCTTCCTAATCCACTCTTTTGGTTTTAACTTTTAATCTACAACCACACTTTAATCTCCTTACTTTCACCACACTTTAAATTGACTTTATTTACACAACTCACTTACTCCATTCTTTTAACCATTTTTATATACACCATTCATTTAAAGTTTCTCTTTAACTTCCTTTAATTGCATCATTTATTCCAACCACTCTTTCAATCACTTTAGTTACACATCTTCTATAAACCATTCTTTTTCCTAGTACTCATATAGACCACTAATTATTTATCCATTTAATTTACCATTTTTAATTTAATTAGCCTATATTTCTTATTTTAAATAAATCATTTAATTCAATCTTAGTTTAAGGGTTTAATTAATTAGAAACTTAGTATTTAAAAGTATACACACTATTAAATTAACAAATTAAACCATAAATTAAATTTGTAGGTTAACCAATGTTAAATTATAGATTAATTTCATTAAATATTAATTGTTTCAACCCTTCAAACTAAGGCTAATCTTCATTCTTGCACACTAAACCCCTTAAAACCCTTTTGGAATCCTACCATTAGCTCATTAACATTTAAATAAACCCTATCATTAACCCTTTGGAACATAAATAAACTCTAACATGAACCTATTAGAACCTTTTGAGACCCTTCAAATGAACCCTATTGTCATAAATCATATGAACTAGAGTTATATACCCATGTTTCTAGCATGTATAAATATAAATACTCATTAATTAAGTACTTAGGGTAAACCCTAATATGAACATATGTCCTGCTTCATCCTTCATACCTGATAACATTTTCAAAATAGTTAATCCAATTAGCACAACTGATCAACAGTGATATAAAAGAGGTTTAGAATTCACCAATAAATATTTTAATTTTTCGGGCCATCAATTGGAAGATGCAAATCTTCCCGACATCCACCGCCACCAAACCTGCACATCGTCCCGATGGGCCAACTTGCAGATTTAGGGAAGCAGCATTTTCAATGATTATCCTGAAATTAAATCATAGAACAGCATCAATTCTTTTTTTAAATATATTTAATCTTATCAAATTTTAAATCTTTTCAACATGCACATGAAGTTTATTTCAATTACATCTGGCAATGAAAACATATTAAAGTATAAAGGTAAACTATTAACCTTTTTAGTCAACAAACATTAGTTTACATTTTTTTCCATTTATAAACTATGTAAAGATTAGTATAAAACAGAATTCATTTTCATTCATTCAAATGCAGGTTTCGTCATATATATGCATTCACATATGAGCAATCAAGCATGCCAAAGAAATCTACTAAATCTACTTGGACAGACAGCCGCCTTGTATGCCCAATTTTAATCACTAGATGTGTTTTTTCACAACTAGTTTCTTCATATAAATATGATATAAACTTCATATCGATAATAAATGTAAATACCTTTTTGGGGTGGAAGAAGGTATAACTTCCATGTCAATATTCTTTTCTTTTTTTTTTTTCGCTACTTTTTTGTTTTAAAGGGGAAAGGCTTAACCCCTTAATCCGAGCTAAGGATCTAGCTGCATGGACAAGAAAGATCTAGGTTTTCACAGACATGTATCATGCAACAATATGCTCCTACATATATACAACTACTTTCGTTATCTAAATGAACTACAAATCCTTCTATTTTTAACAAATCTCACTTAATCTATAAAT
Source organism: Ceratopteris richardii (assembly GCA_020310875.1). Lineage (NCBI taxonomy): Eukaryota > Viridiplantae > Streptophyta > Polypodiopsida > Polypodiales > Pteridaceae > Ceratopteris > Ceratopteris richardii. The sequence goes on along the minus strand of CM035408.1, from coordinate 201,777,313 downwards.
GTAGAAATATAAATTATGTCTATTTTCCTAATATGGTTAAATAGAGTCCTTTATAAATTAATATTCTTCATTCCAGATTTTATCAATTAGTTTTATATGAATGCAAATAAAATACGTAAAACAAAATTTTAAGACAAAGAAAAATACGACCTAAAATCAATTTTATCTTCAATCTGCTTCATCTTCAATCTGCTCATCTTTATGCATCTTAATTTGTTCTTCAAAGACCTGTTAGAACTCAACCAGCAACAGCTAGACACGCAAAACTATTAAATTTCATATTCAAATCTTCTCTTGGTTTTCCTACAAAAGAAACCCACACTAAAGAAATTCATTCATACATAATTAATCATGCTCATCATCAAACATTACTTCATACATTTCATCATCTCTTTGTTTAAATAATTTAATTCTTTTGCCAGCAATTAAGTTTTTAAGAGGCGTGCCATCTAATTCGCGTAAGGCATACGTTCCATTATCATAGGTTTTGACTACCACATAAGGTCCAAACCAACGTCTTTTAAGTTTCCTACGGGCATCATACTGAGAATCAAACGTACTATCATACAGTAAAACCCAATCATTAACTTGAACCGGCTTTGGCCTTAACCTATGTGATTTATCAAAATACTTCTTATTTTTTAGTCGAGAATCTTTTAGTTTAACTATAGCCTCTTCTAAACGTTCATTCCCTTGCTCTAACTGCTGGATTCGCAGAGCTAATAAATCTTCTGTCGACAGATTATCTTCCCATGATAAAGTAGTCCAAGTAACAATTTGTGTATGCACAGGGAATATCGGTTTCTGGCAATACATCAACTCTGCCGGCATATACCCCGTTGTTCTAGTGCAGGTCATTCTATCAGCCCACAACGCAAATGGCAGATAAGTTGGCCAATTCTTAATTTCTCCATACAAGCTTTGGAAATTGCTTTAATAATAGGAGAATGCCCTCGCTCAATCTTCCCATTAGCTTCAGGGTTGTAAGCAGTAGTAAGGGCTAAGCGAATTCCATGCCTAGCAAAGAATTCTCTAGCCTCCTGCGCATCTAACTCTCCCCTATCAGCCACTACCTTTTCTACATAACCAAATCGTGAAATGACATCCTCAAGAAGAAATTTGCATACATTCAAGGTTGTCTTAGATCTTAAAGCTCGGCCTTCTACATGATTCGTAAGATCTTCACGTGCCAAGACTATATATCTCATCTTATTGATACCTTTGGGCATGGTAACTAAGTCTACAACCCATTTATAATGGATGCATGGTGGATAGGTAGGATGCAACGGATCCCTATGTTTGACTGAGGAATGAATCTGACATACGTCACATGAACTCACATAATTTTTAACAGTAACATAAATCCCTGGCCACCAGTATCCTTCTCTAATTTTTTCATATGTAGCTACAAAACCTTTATGTCCTGCCCATAAAGTATCATGCATACTCTTCATGACTTGTAACTGAAGATCCTTAGTACCTAGTACTCGTTGTGGCAATCTAATTTTTCCCCTAGCATGTCTCCAAATTAAACCTTCTTTCAGAAAAAAAGTTGTAAGCTCTTTTCCTAATATCCCGAAATCTATTTGAAGACCATGAAGGTGCCCTAACCAAAGTACTTAAATACTTTCCAATATCCTGCCACTCTCCTTCGTATTCTTCAATATTAAACTGTTCATATGCGTATGCTTTAGAATCATAATTAATTGCATTTATTTCTAATTCTGTTTCTTCCTCATTATCAAATCTAGCTCGAGAAAGCATATCAGCCACAGGATTAGATTTACCTGCAATATGTATCAAAACAGGATTTATAAACTTGATGTATGAAATCCATCTAAGCATGGCAATGTCGGGTGATGAACAGTTTGTAATCATTCCAATTAGAGGTAGACAATCTGTCTCAACTATTACATTTGCACCTATAAAATATTCTTTATCGGATTTTAATGCCGTGACTAAACCCCATAGTTCTCGTTTAATTTGCGGATAATTTCTTTGCGTATCGTGTAAAATCTTTGCTCCAAATCTCACAGCATACCTATTGCCCTCTTCATCGTCCTGACCAATAACCCATCCTATTCCTATAGGGCTCGTATCAACAGTTAAAATGATAGGCTTTTGATCAGTATAATCTACTCGCTTTAAAATAGGAGCTTCAAGAAGTAATTTCTTTAACTTTTTCATAGCTTTTGAGTGTTCTTCAGTCCAAAGAAACTTTCGATTCTTCCTTAGCAAAGCATAAAGACAGTTTGCAACATGTGCATAGTGTGGGATCCAGATGGCATAAAACACACAAGCACCAAGGAATCGTCTTACCTCACTAATATTACTACAGGTTTCAGAAATCTTGTTTATAGCGTCGACTTTAGGTGGATATGGCCTCCGACCGTAATGTCCACATAAATGCCCAACTATAAGTACCTCATTGACACCAAAAACAGATTTCTCAATGGAGAATGTGAGACCAACCTCTTCAAATCTCTGGAAAATCCTTTCACAGTCAGAGATATGATCTACTACAAACTTCTTGCAGCCAGAGGAATCTAAAGTTTCATCTTTTGCATTCTCAATACATCCTTTAATAGGAATGTCATCAATAAATGGCATGGCTATATTAGGAATGAAGTCATGTAATACTGAATTCATGGCGTTCATCATATGCGCTACTGAATTAGTAGCTCCTTGCGGCAAAGTGCACATGCGAACTAAGCCTAAAGGAGTTTTCATGGTCGTAATGTCTCTACTTTCAATAGCAAGCTGAAATTGATCGTAGCCAGAAAACAAGTCTCCCATTGAGTAAATGGCATGACCAGCGAAGGCTTCAGCGAATTCCCCTACAATGGGCCCAGTACCTACATTCCTAATAGTAACCTTGTTAACAGGTTGTAAATCTTGAATGAACCGTAACTTGCCATTTTTCTTTGGAACAGTAAACCACCTATTTGAGTAGGGTGCAGACGATGGCTCTAAAATTCGCATGTGAATCTTTTCCTTAAGAAGCCGCATTAACTCTGGTAAATGGGCTTTCGGAACAGGTATGGGTCGAAGATTCCATGGAATGTGAGGCACTGTAAAGATGATCATTGGTGGTACAATTTTTGGGTCTGCACAACCTATCTCATGGGAATATAAAGAAAATGCCTTTCCATGCTTTCTAATCACTCTTTGAAATAGTTCACGTTCCTCGGGTAACAAAAAAATTTCATCATTTCCTATCTTGATTAGCTTTAAAGTTTCTTCTGTGAAGGTATGACCTATATTTGTGCGCTCTCTTAAATAAGGATCATTGGTAACTTTCCTAAACTTCTCTTCACTCTTTCGTGGTAATGATTGGGCAATCGGTTTAATTTTTTTATCAACGGTTTTGTATTTTGTATTTACTTTTGCTTCCTTTTCATTACTCATGACAAATTTAATCATCAAATCATATTCTTCAATAGAATTTAAAAGTACAAATCTAAAATTTTCTTTTTCATGCAAAATATTTTGAAGTTCTTCAATCAATGAGTTTGAAGATAAAGTTTCAATTACGGTTTCAATGTGTTCATCAGATGAAATGAATTCTTTCTCTTTATAAAATTTTTCATAATGTTTTATAATTTTTTTAGGAATTTGTTTATAATGACTGAATTGCAAATATGATGAAGGGAAATACAAAGAAAAACTATCTAAAGTATCTACAGATGGGTGCGAGACATCAAACCAAGAACCACCGTTGTCTCGCTCAACAATGGCATCTAGGCAAAATTTTGATCATAATAAGTTCCAAACTCACGAAGAGGCATATGATCTTCACGTATCTTTTCATGAGAACGGATGGGCGTCTTCCTAATTTGCTCCCTATTTCGTACATGGTTTGGGCTGACTATCATAACTTGGAGCGATTGTAGATCATCTTTAGATCTAATTCTTGCGTATGCTGAGCCGTCATCTACTACTTTAGTCTCCATTCGGGCTTCACATATAAATGGTTGACCTAAGATAATTTCATAAGAGCAGTTGTCCTGAATGAAAAAGTGGAATGTCTCAGAAATTCCACCTATCATTAGAGGTATGTTGGCACATGCTCCTAGGAGTGATCCACAACCATTGTCCGCGGTTCGCATTATCCAGCCGTGATTTTTATCAATAGGCCATTTAAACTTATCATATAATCCTTTCGAAATCACATTGATTTCAGACCCAGAGTCAATTAGGGCTAAAGCAGAATATGATCTCTTCTGATCTCCTAAGTTAACTTTAATCTCTGGTGTGCCTCTCGCCCAAAAACTTTTTCTAAAATCACTCTCTGAGTTTTTTGTTTCGTCATCTGGTACAATCGGCCCTAAGAAATTTTCGTTCACATTACAGGTATTATCTTCTTCATCTTCTGAGTCTAAAGAAAGAGATTCATGAATCAAGTGAGTTACATCGGCAACATCTTGCATCTCTACCTCTTGTGACAGAGGGAATCTCTTCCTTTTAATTAGTTTAATAAAATTTTCCTTAAATTCAATTTTTGCTATTGAGAAGATTTGTTCTAAAGTCATTGTTACTGCACTTTTTAATAAGATGTCATACAATATTTCTTTCGAATCAACTTTTTGTTCAAGTTCAGAAATAAGAATAGCTTTCGGTACTCGTTTTGGTTTCTTTTCTGGTTTCTCTTCAGGTTTTGTTTCAGTTCTAGGAATTTGCTCTACTTTGTCTGATGTTTGAATTGGCTCACTAAACACAGGTTGTTTACCCTCCCTAATTTCTTTTCTTCGCTCCTCATTTGTTTTAGATCTTTCGCCTTGTTCAAACTGAACTTTCTTAGGCTTCGGCTCATCTCTCATCTTACTTCTAGTCATTCGTCTACCTGAATCATTTGCATCTTGCTCATCATCCCTCTTTCTTTTCTCTTCAACATTCGCAATATGCGAATATATCGAGAATTGATCGACAGGAGAGTTCCACGCAGTTTTCTGCATAATATCATCTCTCGCCTTTATCAAAGCTTCAATTGAGTAGTTCCTCGTTTCCCTTGTTTGTTCGGAATCAGAGTCACTATCAACATATTCTAGTTTAATAGCAGAAGCAGATTTCGAAGACTCAGAAAGGTTTTCATACAGCTTCTGCATCCCTCCCTTTCCCCAATTGGCAGCTAAGGGTAAATGTGTTCTATAGTCGCACAATCGCTTGTCAATATCAATTACAAGTCTTTTCTCTTTCGCATCTTTCAATGCTTCACATGTGTAAGTCAAATGATATGTGGCATCACACCAGATACATCTCCTCACATTGGCATTTCTCCTTTCATTGAAATTTCTTTGGTTAAATGCTTGAGGAATCGGTTGAGGAATTGGTTGGGGTACAACTGGAGGATTAGGAGGTATAAAAGGATGATTCGGAGCTACTAATGGTGGATTTGGAGCATTTACTGGTTGAGGATAAATAGTCGGATGAGCTTGTATTGCAGATTTATCTTGAAGGTTTAAAGCATACACCACATTCTGCAAAGCCGCTACCTCTTTAGACATATTCTCGTGCATATGCATCATATTGTCCAACTTGTTAAACAAAATCTCAAATTGTAACGCGGTTGGTACTCTAGATGTGGATGTTGTAGGCTCAACTTTTGAATCTATATGTGTATCCCTAGTTGCCTGAATTGGAGGAAAACTGGAAGATGGTTGAGACATCGATTCATAAAGGAGTGTTTTACGTTGGATCATGTGAGCAACCGCCTCAACTACAGTTTTCACTACACCCCAGTCATCTGTAAGCCCATATTTCTTTCCCGGTTCTTCAAGCCTACGCTCAACCTCTACCCTTATATCTGGAGACAAGATTTTAAGGAAATATAAAATGATATCTGGGGTAAGGGCAACTCTATCCTGTTCGGGTAATTGAGAGAATCTTTTCATAAATTCACTATGGAGTTGAGTTAACGAAATGTGAGGCTTAGGTGAACTAATCCATTTCATAAATCCTTCTCTACTATGTTGACTGTAGTCTTCTAAGTAGAATTCCTTATGCAGCTCTTTTCTAAACTCATCCCATTCCTTATTGTCATGTATATCCATAATAGCTTTTACAGTACCTATGGCCAGACGTCCAAGATAGGATTTCCACTTTGTTTCAGGTAAACCGTGTAACTTAGCTAATTCCTCAAACGTATCTAAATAATTTGTAACATTCATACCAGTAAATTTCCCTTTATCCTTTAATAATGTTTCAACTACTTTTTGTCCCTGCGTCTCGTGCATCATAGTTTGAAATAGCTCGTCCATTTTTGAAGTTTGTTTTGACCTAGCTTGAACAATTCTAACTATATCCTGAACTTCTTTTGTTACTCTTTCCTTATGTTTAGCTACTAATTCTGAAATTCCGTTAGAGTCCAGTTTGTTAAGTTTATACTATGCCAATATGCTTCAAGTAAAGCTATGATTAACGCAAAGTTGCCTTCAACCTAGACCAATAATTTAACCTTAAATATAATTATGTATGCAAGAATGTAAGAGTAAAGAAATTATACCAACTGCTCGAAGATGAGGCTCAAAAAGTGCTTTTTGTGAAATTCAATACATTTATTGATTTGAATCAAAACCTAAATACATAGTTTGCTAAAAATGGGTGCAAACGTTTTGTGCTTCAATTGTTGA
>CM035408.1:201758184-201765684 GCA_020310875.1 Ceratopteris richardii | reverse complement strand
CCATTTATAAACTATGTAAAGATTAGTATAAAACAGAATTCATTTTCATTCATTCAAATGCAGGTTTCGTCATATATATGCATTCACATATGAGCAATCAAGCATGCCAAAGAAATCTACTAAATCTACTTGGACAGACAGCCGCCTTGTATGCCCAATTTTAATCACTAGATGTGTTTTTTCACAACTAGTTTCTTCATATAAATATGATATAAACTTCATATCGATAATAAATGTAAATACCTTTTTGGGGTGGAAGAAGGTATAACTTCCATGTCAATATTCTTTTCTTTTTTTTTTTTCGCTACTTTTTTGTTTTAAAGGGGAAAGGCTTAACCCCTTAATCCGAGCTAAGGATCTAGCTGCATGGACAAGAAAGATCTAGGTTTTCACAGACATGTATCATGCAACAATATGCTCCTACATATATACAACTACTTTCGTTATCTAAATGAACTACAAATCCTTCTATTTTTAACAAATCTCACTTAATCTATAAATGTAGAAATATAAATTATGTCTATTTTCCTAATATGGTTAAATAGAGTCCTTTATAAATTAATATTCTTCATTCCAGATTTTATCAATTAGTTTTATATGAATGCAAATAAAATACGTAAAACAAAATTTTAAGACAAAGAAAAATACGACCTAAAATCAATTTTATCTTCAATCTGCTTGATCTTCAATCTGCTCATCTTTATGCATCTTAATTTGTTCTTCAAAGACCTGTTAGAACTCAACCAGCAACAGCTAGACACGCAAAACTATTAAATTTCATATTCAAATCTTCTCTTGGTTTTCCTACAAAAGAAACCCACACTAAAGAAATTCATTCATACATAATTAATCATGCTCATCATCAAACATTACTTCATACATTTCATCATCTCTTTGTTTAAATAATTTAATTCTTTTGCCAGCAATTAAGTTTTTAAGAGGCGTGCCATCTAATTCGCGTAAGGCATACGTTCCATTATCATAGGTTTTGACTACCACATAAGGTCCAAACCAACGTCTTTTAAGTTTCCTACGGGCATCATACTGAGAATCAAACGTACTATCATACAGTAAAACCCAATCATTAACTTGAACCGGCTTTGGCCTTAACCTATGTGATTTATCAAAATACTTCTTATTTTTTAGTCGAGAATCTTTTAGTTTAACTATAGCCTCTTCTAAACGTTCATTCCCTTGCTCTAACTGCTGGATTCGCAGAGCTAATAAATCTTCTGTCGACAGATTATCTTCCCATGATAAAGTAGTCCAAGTAACAATTTGTGTATGCACAGGGAATATCGGTTTCTGGCAATACATCAACTCTGCCGGCATATACCCCGTTGTTCTAGTGCAGGTCATTCTATCAGCCCACAACGCAAATGGCAGATAAGTTGGCCAATTCTTAATTTCTCCATACAAGCTTTGGAAATTGCTTTAATAATAGGAGAATGCCCTCGCTCAATCTTCCCATTAGCTTCAGGGTTGTAAGCAGTAGTAAGGGCTAAGCGAATTCCATGCCTAGCAAAGAATTCTCTAGCCTCCTGCGCATCTAACTCTCCCCTATCAGCCACTACCTTTTCTACATAACCAAATCGTGAAATGACATCCTCAAGAAGAAATTTGCATACATTCAAGGTTGTCTTAGATCTTAAAGCTCGGCCTTCTACATGATTCGTAAGATCTTCACGTGCCAAGACTATATATCTCATCTTATTGATACCTTTGGGCATGGTAACTAAGTCTACAACCCATTTATAATGGATGCATGGTGGATAGGTAGGATGCAACGGATCCCTATGTTTGACTGAGGAATGAATCTGACATACGTCACATGAACTCACATAATTTTTAACAGTAACATAAATCCCTGGCCACCAGTATCCTTCTCTAATTTTTTCATATGTAGCTACAAAACCTTTATGTCCTGCCCATAAAGTATCATGCATACTCTTCATGACTTGTAACTGAAGATCCTTAGTACCTAGTACTCGTTGTGGCAATCTAATTTTTCCCCTAGCATGTCTCCAAATTAAACCTTCTTTCAGAAAAAAAGTTGTAAGCTCTTTTCCTAATATCCCGAAATCTATTTGAAGACCATGAAGGTGCCCTAACCAAAGTACTTAAATACTTTCCAATATCCTGCCACTCTCCTTCGTATTCTTCAATATTAAACTGTTCATATGCGTATGCTTTAGAATCATAATTAATTGCATTTATTTCTAATTCTGTTTCTTCCTCATTATCAAATCTAGCTCGAGAAAGCATATCAGCCACAGGATTAGATTTACCTGCAATATGTATCAAAACAGGATTTATAAACTTGATGTATGAAATCCATCTAAGCATGGCAATGTCGGGTGATGAACAGTTTGTAATCATTCCAATTAGAGGTAGACAATCTGTCTCAACTATTACATTTGCACCTATAAAATATTCTTTATCGGATTTTAATGCCGTGACTAAACCCCATAGTTCTCGTTTAATTTGCGGATAATTTCTTTGCGTATCGTGTAAAATCTTTGCTCCAAATCTCACAGCATACCTATTGCCCTCTTCATCGTCCTGACCAATAACCCATCCTATTCCTATAGGGCTCGTATCAACAGTTAAAATGATAGGCTTTTGATCAGTATAATCTACTCGCTTTAAAATAGGAGCTTCAAGAAGTAATTTCTTTAACTTTTTCATAGCTTTTGAGTGTTCTTCAGTCCAAAGAAACTTTCGATTCTTCCTTAGCAAAGCATAAAGACAGTTTGCAACATGTGCATAGTGTGGGATCCAGATGGCATAAAACACACAAGCACCAAGGAATCGTCTTACCTCACTAATATTACTACAGGTTTCAGAAATCTTGTTTATAGCGTCGACTTTAGGTGGATATGGCCTCCGACCGTAATGTCCACATAAATGCCCAACTATAAGTACCTCATTGACACCAAAAACAGATTTCTCAATGGAGAATGTGAGACCAACCTCTTCAAATCTCTGGAAAATCCTTTCACAGTCAGAGATATGATCTACTACAAACTTCTTGCAGCCAGAGGAATCTAAAGTTTCATCTTTCGCATTCTCAATACATCCTTTAATAGGAATGTCATCAATAAATGGCATGGCTATATTAGGAATGAAGTCATGTAATACTGAATTCATGGCGTTCATCATATGCGCTACTGAATTAGTAGCTCCTTGCGGCAAAGTGCACATGCGAACTAAGCCTAAAGGAGTTTTCATGGTCGTAATGTCTCTACTTTCAATAGCAAGCTGAAATTGATCGTAGCCAGAATACAAGTCTCCCATTGAGTAAATGGCATGACCAGCGAAGGCTTCAGCGAATTCCCCTACAATGGGCCCAGTACCTACATTCCTAATAGTAACCTTGTTAACAGGTTGTAAATCTTGAATGAACCGTAACTTGCCATTTTTCTTTGGAACAGTAAACCACCTATTTGAGTAGGGTGCAGACGATGGCTCTAAAATTCGCATGTGAATCTTTTCCTTAAGAAGCCGCATTAACTCTGGTAAATGGGCTTTCGGAACAGGTATGGGTCGAAGATTCCATGGAATGTGAGGCACTGTAAAGATGATCATTGGTGGTACAATTTTTGGGTCTGCACAACCTATCTCATGGGAATATAAAGAAAATGCCTTTCCATGCTTTCTAATCACTCTTTGAAATAGTTCACGTTCCTCGGGTAACAAAAAAATTTCATCATTTCCTATCTTGATTAGCTTTAAAGTTTCTTCTGTGAAGGTATGACCTATATTTGTGCGCTCTCTTAAATAAGGATCATTGGTAACTTTCCTAAACTTCTCTTCACTCTTTCGTGGTAATGATTGGGCAATCGGTTTAATTTTTTTATCAACGGTTTTGTATTTTGTATTTACTTTTGCTTCCTTTTCATTACTCATGACAAATTTAATCATCAAATCATATTCTTCAATAGAATTTAAAAGTACAAATCTAAAATTTTCTTTTTCATGCAAAATATTTTGAAGTTCTTCAATCAATGAGTTTGAAGATAAAGTTTCAATTACGGTTTCAATGTGTTCATCAGATGAAATGAATTCTTTCTCTTTATAAAATTTTTCATAATGTTTTATAATTTTTTTAGGAATTTGTTTATAATGACTGAATTGCAAATATGATGAAGGGAAATACAAAGAAAAACTATCTAAAGTATCTACAGATGGGTGCGAGACATCAAACCAAGAACCACCGTTGTCTCGCTCAACAATGGCATCTAGGCAAAATTTTGATCATAATAAGTTCCAAACTCACGAAGAGGCATATGATCTTCACGTATCTTTTCATGAGAACGGATGGGCGTCTTCCTAATTTGCTCCCTATTTCGTACATGGTTTGGGCTGACTATCATAACTTGGAGCGATTGTAGATCATCTTTAGATCTAATTCTTGCGTATGCTGAGCCGTCATCTACTACTTTAGTCTCCATTCGGGCTTCACATATAAATGGTTGACCTAAGATAATTTCATAAGAGCAGTTGTCCTGAATGAAAAAGTGGAATGTCTCAGAAATTCCACCTATCATTAGAGGTATGTTGGCACATGCTCCTAGGAGTGATCCACAACCATTGTCCGCGGTTCGCATTATCCAGCCGTGATTTTTATCAATAGGCCATTTAAACTTATCATATAATCCTTTCGAAATCACATTGATTTCAGACCCAGAGTCAATTAGGGCTAAAGCAGAATATGATCTCTTCTGATCTCCTAAGTTAACTTTAATCTCTGGTGTGCCTCTCGCCCAAAAACTTTTTCTAAAATCACTCTCTGAGTTTTTTGTTTCGTCATCTGGTACAATCGGCCCTAAGAAATTTTCGTTCACATTACAGGTATTATCTTCTTCATCTTCTGAGTCTAAAGAAAGAGATTCATGAATCAAGTGAGTTACATCGGCAACATCTTGCATCTCTACCTCTTGTGACAGAGGGAATCTCTTCCTTTTAATTAGTTTAATAAAATTTTCCTTAAATTCAATTTTTGCTATTGAGAAGATTTGTTCTAAAGTCATTGTTACTGCACTTTTTAATAAGATGTCATACAATATTTCTTTCGAATCAACTTTTTGTTCAAGTTCAGAAATAAGAATAGCTTTCGGTACTCGTTTTGGTTTCTTTTCTGGTTTCTCTTCAGGTTTTGTTTCAGTTCTAGGAATTTGCTCTACTTTGTCTGATGTTTGAATTGGCTCACTAAACACAGGTTGTTTACCCTCCCTAATTTCTTTTCTTCGCTCCTCATTTGTTTTAGATCTTTCGCCTTGTTCAAACTGAACTTTCTTAGGCTTCGGCTCATCTCTCATCTTACTTCTAGTCATTCGTCTACCTGAATCATTTGCATCTTGCTCATCATCCCTCTTTCTTTTCTCTTCAACATTCGCAATATGCGAATATATCGAGAATTGATCGACAGGAGAGTTCCACGCAGTTTTCTGCATAATATCATCTCTCGCCTTTATCAAAGCTTCAATTGAGTAGTTCCTCGTTTCCCTTGTTTGTTCGGAATCAGAGTCACTATCAACATATTCTAGTTTAATAGCAGAAGCAGATTTCGAAGACTCAGAAAGGTTTTCATACAGCTTCTGCATCCCTCCCTTTCCCCAATTGGCAGCTAAGGGTAAATGTGTTCTATAGTCGCACAATCGCTTGTCAATATCAATTACAAGTCTTTTCTCTTTCGCATCTTTCAATGCTTCACATGTGTAAGTCAAATGATATGTGGCATCACACCAGATACATCTCCTCACATTGGCATTTCTCCTTTCATTGAAATTTCTTTGGTTAAATGCTTGAGGAATCGGTTGAGGAATTGGTTGGGGTACAACTGGAGGATTAGGAGGTATAAAAGGATGATTCGGAGCTACTAATGGTGGATTTGGAGCATTTACTGGTTGAGGATAAATAGTCGGATGAGCTTGTATTGCAGATTTATCTTGAAGGTTTAAAGCATACACCACATTCTGCAAAGCCGCTACCTCTTTAGACATATTCTCGTGCATATGCATCATATTGTCCAACTTGTTAAACAAAATCTCAAATTGTAACGCGGTTGGTACTCTAGATGTGGATGTTGTAGGCTCAACTTTTGAATCTATATGTGTATCCCTAGTTGCCTGAATTGGAGGAAAACTGGAAGATGGTTGAGACATCGATTCATAAAGGAGTGTTTTACGTTGGATCATGTGAGCAACCGCCTCAACTACAGTTTTCACTACACCCCAGTCATCTGTAAGCCCATATTTCTTTCCCGGTTCTTCAAGCCTACGCTCAACCTCTACCCTTATATCTGGAGACAAGATTTTAAGGAAATATAAAATGATATCTGGGGTAAGGGCAACTCTATCCTGTTCGGGTAATTGAGAGAATCTTTTCATAAATTCACTATGGAGTTGAGTTAACGAAATGTGAGGCTTAGGTGAACTAATCCATTTCATAAATCCTTCTCTACTATGTTGACTGTAGTCTTCTAAGTAGAATTCCTTATGCAGCTCTTTTCTAAACTCATCCCATTCCTTATTGTCATGTATATCCATAATAGCTTTTACAGTACCTATGGCCAGACGTCCAAGATAGGATTTCCACTTTGTTTCAGGTAAACCGTGTAACTTAGCTAATTCCTCAAACGTATCTAAATAATTTGTAACATTCATACCAGTAAATTTCCCTTTATCCTTTAATAATGTTTCAACTACTTTTTGTCCCTGCGTCTCGTGCATCATAGTTTGAAATAGCTCGTCCATTTTTGAAGTTTGTTTTGACCTAGCTTGAACAATTCTAACTATATCCTGAACTTCTTTTGTTACTCTTTCCTTATGTTTAGCTACTAATTCTGAAATTCCGTTAGAGTCCAGTTTGTTAAGTTTATACTATGCCAATATGCTTCAAGTAAAGCTATGATTAACGCAAAGTTGCCTTCAACCTAGACCAATAATTTAACCTTAAATATAATTATGTATGCAAGAATGTAAGAGTAAAGAAATTATACCAACTGCTCGAAGATGAGGCTCAAAAAGTGCTTTTTGTGAAATTCAATACATTTATTGATTTGAATCAAAACCTAAATACATAGTTTGCTAAAAATGGGTGCAAACGTTTTGTGCTTCAATTGTTGATGAAAGGGGTGGCGCGACGAGGTTCTCCTACTTGCCAATCTGCGTGGAGGCGCTCAGGTCACCAGACCAGCCCTCGACACCAAGAAGATTGCAAGCTCACGTAAATGCCACAGCTTCCAGGGATGAAGACGCAGCTGCACTGATGTAAAATCGTATGAATGTATATGCAATGCAAACTGATAATACCTATCTGAGTTGCAAGCCGATTTTCACGTCGGGTTCACCAATGTCGGGTCGTGAGGGATGCTCGGATGGTGGATCAAGTCATCCGCCTAAATCGTTCGGCACACGCAGGGTGTCTGTAGCGGACTCAGACTAAGGACCATAGGGACAAGCTGCTTTATATCTGGCAATAGCTACCTGTTTGGGT
>CM035408.1:201575684-201753184 GCA_020310875.1 Ceratopteris richardii | reverse complement strand
TTTGAAGCAGATTGCTTCTAACTTTTATTCTCTCCTTGTCTGCTTCACTGGCTTCATGTAATCTTTGTAAATCTATTAATTGTCCCTGGAGTTGGTGATGTTGGGTCATCAATGTGTTACATTGCATTTTTACCTCTAGTAATTCCGTGCTTTTGGCTGCTATCTCTTTTTGGGCCTGGATTAGTTGTGCAGACAATTGTTCACTCATAATTTGAAACTGACTCTTTTCCGTCATGGCTTTGTCGTTGTCTGCATCAATATCTATCATCTGTTGTTGTGTATCCATGGCCATTTGTATCATCTGCTTGACCACCGGCTTTAATTGTGTGACATCCACATTTAACCATGTTTTTGGAATATTTGGTTCTGCTCCTGTTGTCACATCTTTTCCTTGTGCTATGTGTAATGTAGTGTCATGGGGCTGCCTAATGTGGAGTTGTATGCTTGGCTCAGCCTCCATGTGGTTGATTTTGCCTTGAGGTGTATCATCTGGCACCTCGATTACAATTGGCTCTTTGTTTCGTAATATGTCTGAGTCTGCATTCACTGGAGTTTGTATCTCCTCTTTTATAGGTGGCCTGGGGGCTTCATTATTCGCAGGGACTTCTTTCACACTTATCTTTGATTGGTCATTTAGTTGAATTATGTACATCTTATCCACATGTTGTTCGATGTTCTTCGCTTGCGACTGTCGGTTTTCAGGTGTGACTTCAACTTGATTAATTTCCGTCCATTCTTCCTCGTGAGTTTCTGTTCTTATATCAGTATCCAATGTATCTTTCTCAAGACTAGATTCTTCGTTGGAGCTTGAATCATCTAAGCCCAGTGCTTTGTATCTGGCAGCTTGTTCTGGGGTCCTTTCTTTACTCCGTTGTTGCTTTTCCTGACTTGCTTGTCTATAGTGATGACCTTGAACATTCAGATTCACTTGCCCTTGCATGTACTGATGTGTTTCTTCTAGGGCTGTGGAGAGGTCCCTCTTTGTGATTGGTATTTGTGCTACAGGAATCTTTGGTAACATATGTGTCCTCTTTGACTGAGGTGTAGCTTGGGCTTCTTCCTCTCTCAGGCGCTTTGTACCCCTAATGGGTTTTTGTGAACTGGTTCCTGCTTCTTCCACGGCAATAGCTGCTTTCTTTTTCCTGCGAACCGTGGCGGATTTGGCATATTGGGCTAACCCCTCTGAGGTTGGCATCTCACGGAGACAATTTTTCATATCAAGTGCGTCATAGATAAGTAAGGTTAATGCAGAACTGCCATTTAGAAACTTCTTCTGACCCCATTTCTTCTTGGCTTCAAATAATCGTTCTTGGACATAAGGAGTCATATTCACTTTGCTTCCAACTTGTTTCATTGCATGAGATAGTAGTTGTACAACAATCTTTTGCGGGGCTGTGTATATATGCATACTCGGGAAACAAAAGTGTTGATGCACTAAGCGGACAACATCTTCAATATCTGTTCTGTTAATATCCAAAAAGGATCTCTTTTTTGGGTCATGGCATTCCTCCTTGACATTAGTGATTCCTTCTTGATTCCATCCAAAAGCTTTGTTGATTAACTCATGAGTGAATTGAATGGTTCTCCAAGTACCCACTTTGTCCAGTACTCTTGCTTCAGGAACTGATATCTTCGTCGCTACAGGCTGTAGTGTGTTCATCACTTGTGTGCATCTCTGAAAATCTGGTAGATAGATAGGTACTCTCAGAAATGTGTCTATCCCTGCTTGTGTCCAGACATCCACCATGGGAGGTAATCCTTGTATAATAGTCTTGAAGTCTTGCGACATAATAGGGACGTAGTGATCCCTATCCATGATCTTTATGGTTGCCATGAAAATAAGGTCCGACACTGGTTGGTCATCAAGAAACCAATGGCCTCTTGCTTTCGTTATTGATTCCAATGGAAGAAGTTGCACCTCTTCCTCTTGCGTAGCTTCAGAATTGGGAGATGCCATGTGCACTCAATTGATGGCAGTAATTAGTCATCGAATAGTATTTAGAATCATCCTTCATTTATCCTTTATTAGATTGGCAATTCTCCGCATGAATGGTGTCTTCCCTTTCCCGTGGGTGTGAGAAAGGTAATACCTGGATTTTTCATATTTCTAGATATTTTCATGTTTTCGTCTGAAAGGAAAACAGAAAAGTGAGTTCATAGCCGAAGCGTTTAAATTTTTTTTTTTTTGTAATTTTCTTTAAATCTTGTACAAGTGCTCTCCTATTTCCCAAGAGGGAAATGTGCTTCACTATCCTGAAATAGAAGAATATTGTGCCGAATGCGTGGCCTTGTAATGTGGCCCTATCATGCATACTTTGGCTTTGGGTAACTCCAAATGTGTGCAACGTGAAGTAGTTGGATGATGCATGCAGCTTGTCTTGTCTTTCAGCATCCAAATCTGCCTTACTCTGTTGGGACGTATTGTATCCCGAACATTCCTGATGAATGTGGTACTTCTCATGTTGTGCGTCTGCTTTATCTACTTTTTGAATCTTGGACTGACTTGTGTTGCAACTGCAAACTCCTTCTCTTTCCTATAGCTATTCTTCTTTGGCTCTTTTGTCCTTAGACCATATTGGTTCTCCTTGTGCAGTGGTTCATCGTTTCGGTTGAGCATCTTTGGAGCACCTGATTTTGGAATCCATATTTGCACTCGATCCGGTTGGGCGGCTACTACTTTCTTTGGAATCCATATTCTAGCAATTCGTCGTTGACCTTGGTGTTCAAAATGATTTGCCTTCTTGTTTGATTGGTTGTTCTGATGTCGAAGATGTTTCTGTTGTTGAAGATATGCATCCGTTTGATCCTTCCTTATCCAAGCTTGTTTAGTATGAGGAATGGGGTATGTTCTAGCATGTGCAGACTTGGGATTACTCGGAGGACTAGTCTCTCTTGTGCATGGTTCTTCGCTACGGCTGTTTTCAGATAGAATGACACTCTTGTGACTTGCTAAATTAGAAGATGGTATGCAAGCAGGATTCAGTGTGTCCTCACATGAAGTACTTGATGAAGGGGTTTCCATAGTGCTTGTGAACATACATTCATTACTGTGTTCATTAGAGTGAATTTTTGGCTCTATGCTTGCGGCTTTGATTGGGTGTTCATCTAGAAAACTGAATACTTCACGATGTCCTATCTTGGCTGAGATGTATCCTAAAGCCAATTGAATAGTCACCTCATATTCGTATATCCAGTCTTGACCTAGCACTAATTCTTCCAATAAGTCCTTATCGTGGCATACTAAGAGTTTTTGTTCCATAGTGTTGTTGCCAAGGTGTAGAGGTAAGGTAATCTCTCCTATACACGTGGTGATTTTTCCTCCTATTCCAACCAGTTGTGCCTTTGATGGACGTAATTCTTCCTTGATTTGCTGAGTCAATGAAAATTTGATACAGCTTATGGCGGCTCCTGTGTCAATGAGAGCATCCACTAAGTGGTACTCCGTTTTACCCGCTCCCAAATTCAAATATGGTTGTGTTCTCTGTTGACCTAGGTTTTCAGTGGCTCTAAAATTATCCATTGGGATGAGTTCTTCCCCTAGTCGATATCTCTCATCTCTCTCTCTCATCCACTCTTTCCATTTCTTAATTCGTTCTAGTGCTTCCTGTTTCGCTTCTTCTCGTATCCTTTCCTCCTCGATGTGTCTATTCTTGCCCTTGATTAATCGTGACATTGTTTCTTCAGTCAATGGTTCTAGATATTTTTTCACTCGACACCCACTGATATAGTTTGGTAATACTTCTCCATCTAGGGTTGCTAAGTTGATGGCTCCGCTAGTGGATATGCGATTAATGATTAATGGGCCATATCCTCTCTTCTGCAACTTCTTAGCGTGTTGTTTCAAGGTATATACCATAACTAAATCTCCTTCCTTCAAATTTTTGTCTTTAATGTGAGCATCAAAGTATGCTTTTTGTTGTCTTTTAGTAGCATAAATCCCTGCTACTGCTTGTAACCTAGTTTCATGAAGCTTCTCTATTTGATCCAGTTGAGCTAATAGTTCATGTCCCGTCCACTCGTAAGTTGTTGCTACTCTGAGAGTGGGAATTAAGAAATCAATTGGCAGAATAGCATTCTGTCTGTACACTAGGTTAAAAGGCGTAGTTCCTATGGTTGTTTTGTAGGCAACTCGAAATGCCCATAAAGCATGATGTAATTGCTTATCCCAATCAGATCTACCATTGTTCACAATTTTTGTGAGAACAGTGCATAAGATTTTATTGGAACTTTCGGCTTGTCCATTGGCTTGTGGGTGATAAGGAGCTGATTTCTTATGAATTACCAAGAATTCATTCAGTAAGGCTTCTATAACTTCATTCACAAAGTGCGTACCTCTATCACTCACAATTTCTATTGGTAGTCCAAATCTTGCGTCATTTTTCTTGGTTGCTTTGGCTTCAACCCATTTGGTCAGATAGTCTGTGGCTACAATTATATATTCGGCATGGGATCCTTTAGCTGGGGGGCTAATAGGTCCTATGAAGTCTATTCCCCATTTAGTAAAAGCTCTGGCACTGATCATGGGTCTCAGTGGCATCTCATCTCTTCTAATTGGATATTTCGTTCGTTGACAAGTATCACATCGTTGCACATATGTTACGACATCTTGATGTAGAGTTGGCCACCACATTCCAGCAAAGAGAATCATTTTTGTTGTCTTATCTGCAGAGAAATGTCCTCCTGCAGCTCTTGTATGTGCCATCTCTAAAATAGCAAGATACTCGTCTTCATGGATGCACATTCGCAAGTGATTATCTCTTCCTCTTTTGAAGAGTTGTTTTCCAATAAGAGCATAGTCCTTACTTTGTTCTACAAGTGCTCGTTTTCTTGCTAGAGTGGCTCCTTCTGGGTACTCTTGGGTCTTCAGGAACTTCACCAGAGGCATGCTCTATCTTGGTGCTACAGTGGAGTAGCATAGAGTGGAATTCTCTTCTGGATTCCGTTCTTGACAGGTTGGGCAGGCTGATACATAGTTATGTGCATCCCTCTGCATGGTTGGCCAATATATGCCCAATCTCCTTAGTGTTTGCCATGTTCCGTTCACATTTAGATGAGTTTTCCATTGATTTACATGTGCTTTTTGAAGCCACATTTCCTGTTCCTCTTCTTCTATGCATGTCATGAGTAATCCATTTGAGTCTTGGTGATACAAACTTCCAGCAATGATATGAAGGTTTTTAATCTTCCATAGGTCTTGAGTTCGGTTTGGTGTGATTCCATTTTTAGGTCCATGTGTGAGTATAGGGATCAACTTTTCTGCCCATTGGGGACATACTTCGAGATTAAAAAGGTATGTATCTGGCAGATCATCAGGTACTCCTATGGGTGGCTCCCCATGTGTCATTCTTGATAGGTGATCCGCTCTTATGTGAGTGTTCCCTTTCTTGACTACTACCTCAAAATCAAATTCCATCAACAATAGAAACCATCATACTAGTCGTCTTGTATTACAAGGCTTATTGACTAAGTACAGTAGGGCTTGATGATCAATGAAGAATTTGAATTTTTTTGCCAATAAGTATTGTCGAAACTTCTTTACTGCATACACCATCCCTAGGCCTTCTCTCTCGGTTGTGGTATAATTATGCTCTGCTTGATTTAATTGCCTACTGGCATAGGCTATAGGGTGGTCTAGCTTTCCTGTATTTGCAGGTTGAGCTAAGATGCAACCAATGGAAAACTTGGATGCATCCACATGAATGTGAAATGGCTTATTCCAATTGGGTACTCGAAGGATTGGGGTTGAACTCAATCGACTCTTTAGTTCATTAAAGGATTTCTCACATTCTTCAGCCGAGTTAAACTGAGTCAATAATGCATAAAGAGGTCTAGCAATTATGGCATACATATGTATAAATCTTCGGTAATATCCACAATGTCCCATAAATGCTTGCACTTCTTTAGCAGTCTTTGGTCTCGGTAAATCCAGAATTACTTTGATTTTGTCTTCATCTGTTGAGATTCCATTCTTAGAGACAATATGTCCTAATATCTTTCCTTATCGAACCATGAAGACACATTTTTCTGGGTTGAGGCATACTCTATATTGTCGACATTTGGCAAAGATCTTTTCTAGTTCAGGGATATGCTCTGATCGTACAGCTGAATAAGTACATAAATCGTCCACGTATACCTCCATACTCTTTCTCAGGAACTCTTTGAATACATGGCACATCAATCTTTGGAAGGTGGCTGGGGCATTAGTTAGGCCGAAAGGCATAACCCTAAAGGCGTATACTCCCCATTCAGTTGCAAAGGCTGTTTTATGTTGGTCCTCAGGAGCAATGGCTACCTGATTATAGCCTGAAAAGCCGTCCAAAAAACTATAAACTTCCTTCCCTGCCACTCTTTCCAAAAGATGATCCGTGATGGGTAATGGGTAACTATCCCTTATGGTAGCGGCATTTACTTTTTTCAGATTTATGCATACTCTTAACTTACCATTCTTTTTCGGTACAACCACCAAAGGTGATACCCATTCCATGTGTTCGATCTCGTAAATGAATCCAGCATCTAACAACTTATCTATCTCTTCCTTTATCTTTGCTGAGTACACATCATTGTATGTATACGGTCTTTGTTTAGAAGGTTTGGCTTCGGATGTCATGGGGATTCTATGAGCACATATAGATTGATCTACTCCTTTCAAGTCCTTATAGGTCCAAGCAAAGACATCCCGGTATTCCCTTATGAGGCGTATTAACTCTTGTTCTTCCTCCACTGAGACATCCTGTCCTATGAAGGTACATCGCTCCTCTCCTTCTTCTAACGTTACTACTATCTTCTTGGTTTGCTCTTTGTTGTCGTATGCTATTCCCGGCTTTGCTTCTCGTTTTGGCATTCGAATAGCAATTCTTCTCTCTTCTACTTCATATTTTTTGAAGTGTGCGGGCACTTCAAATTGGTCTTGAGGCTTGTTTTCTTCATCAATTTTCCCTTTTTTTAATCCAAGCTCCTCTTCCTGTGTTGGTTCTTGATTCATTTCATGAGCTATGACACTTATTTCTTGAGTTTCATTTTCTGTTTCCATGTGTTCTTGATCCATTTCAATGCTCTCATAGTCTTCCATTCCTTTTCTATGACTTCTCCTTCTTCAGCCTCCTGAAGGACTACCACATATAGACTAATGTCATATCCTTCCTCATCAATACATTCATTCATAGTTATTACTTCTTCGTTCACACATACATCAAGGGTCGCTAAAATCTCCATCCAACCGTGAGGTTCAAACTCTTCATCCAAAAAGACTTGAGGCATGTAAGTTGGATCTTGTACAAACCTAGCTACTCCTTGCCTTTGTTGCCATCCCTTTCTCCTATCTTCTTCCTTTTTTGTAGTTTGGCATATCCATAGATGAGTGTCCTCGTTCATCCAAGATTGGTCACTAGAACCTATGCTCTGAATTGACTGATCGTCTTTGTAACAAAGTGATAGGTAGGAGATGGTTGAACCACACCCTAAGAGAGAGGATTAGGAAGTAATCCTCAACCATGGCTTTTGGGGCAAGTGGTTAGCCCATCACATTCCTAACCAAGAGGTTGTGAGTTCAATTCCTTACATTGGTATCAGAGCCTAGGAAGTAGGCTTGGGCAAGGTGTAATGATCCAATGGCCTCTAAAAAAAGCGCTTGGGCATCCTCCATGTGAAAGGGTAGGAATTGTGGAAGGCGCGCGCGTCGGTTTCAAGGATGGACCCAACAAAGAATCAAGTGTATCTCTCAATCCGTAGGTCGGATTGAGGCATATAATATACCGTTGGAAAGCTCTCAGAACGAACTTTCCAATGAGCTAGCTTGGAAGTGTGAGTTCCTTGGAAAACCTTGGGTGGCACTTGATTGAACTTTCCAATGAGCTAGCTTGGAAGTGTGAGTTCCTTGGAAAACCTTGGGTGGCACTTGATTGAGTGTTCAAGATACCAAGCATGGGTGAGAACAAGGTTCAAGACTGAGGTTGAGAACAAGGGCTCGAGACACCAAGGTTGCGAACAAGAAGGTTCAAGACACCAAGGTTGAGAGCAAGGGTTCAAGAGACCAAGGTTGCGAACAAGGTTCAAGAAACTATGCGAGGTTGAGGGACATCAATTCAAGGGCACCTAGGGAGTTCAAGGGGTTGATCACCGAGGCTAGAGGGATACAAGAGCAGATCATTGAGGACAATGATTGACCAAGGGGGAAGAATGTAACAAAGTGATAGGTAGGAGATGGTTGAACCACACCCTAAGAGAGAGGATTAGGAAGTAATCCTCAACCATGGCTTTTGGGGCAAGTGGTTAGCCCATCACATTCCTAACCAAGAGGTTGTGAGTTCAATTCCTTACAGTCTTCCTCCTTATGAATTTGATTCCATTGTAAGGGGGGAACATCTTGATACGTATATGTGTGGAGATTTATTCTGGTGGTGGTTCCTTCATGCTGTAGGTATACAACGTCTTTTCCCCAATCTTGCACTACCTTTAGTTGTCTCATGAAAGGTATTCCAAGTATCATTTCATAATTGCTAGGTCTTTCAAATTGACAAATTGCTAAGGTGTGCTCAAATTCAACTCCACAAGTGATAAAAACTACTTGTTCCAATAATCCGAAGGGTCTTTTAGTATGTCCATCGGCCATTTGTATCTTCATGTGTGTTGGTCTTAGAGTTGGTTTTCCCCATTTCTCCCAAATTCCTTTAGTTGCTATTCCTAGTCCTGCTCCGATATCTAAAATGGCTTTGGTGGTATAACCCCTATAGGTAATTGGAAGGCAAGTGTTTCCTTCATCTCCCTCACTAAAATCTCCTACCTTATCGACTGGGATTTTTACTGTGTTTACTTCATCAGATATCTCTTTTTCTTCCGTCTTGATCTCCAATTGACTGGTCAGTTTCTCCTTCAAACGCGGTTTGGCCTTCAACAGTTCTTCTAATGTTAGGGTACAAGGGATTTTTACTTTTCTAAGGTGTTGTATGATATCCGAGGTTTGGAGTGATGGGTTAGGTTCTTTTTTTCCTCATTGAAGGCCTATTCAGGAAAAATGGGAATTACACAGGATTTTGAGACAATTCTTTGTGTCCTAATGTTTTACTTTTTGACTCATTCACACACCTAAACATGTTATTATCTCTTGATTGGAGTATATTCTATTGTCAATTTATTATTAAGGATGATTCTATTGAAAATGGGGTATCAAGGTTGGGCTCAAATTTAAGTATTTAACATAGTAAGTAATATAAATGGGAGCATATTCCACTTATGAAAGCTCTATGATAGAATATGGACAACTGTACGAACCATATGCCTATGGCATGGAAGTACTAGATAGTTCCTACGGATATGAGCAGGACTATGTGTCATTGATGTACACAACCCCTAGAGCATCCATACCCCCCCCGACCTATGAACAAACCGCCTGTACCTAGAGGACCATGTTATAGATGCGGAGGTGATCATTATATCAGAGAGTGTACACTGCCAAACCCACCACCACCACAGCGAGTCTAGGAAGGATACTGTGGTGATTGTGGTAAGGAACACCTTTTCAGAGATTGCCACAAGAACCCCAACAAGGTTACATCCAATGTGCAAATCAATGTGATAGAAGTAATCGAATCATCAGGGAGCGATAAGGAATACACTGTACCGTTGAAAGCAATAACTAGAGCCAAAGCTAGAGAGACCCCAGACAAAACTGAGGAAAACAATCAAAGCGATAGAGAGGTGAACACACCCACACCTCAGAGAGTTGAAGACTCGGAAGAGCCTGAGAAAAGTATTGTAAGTAAACGGACACAAAGATGGAAGAACCGTAGAGATAGGATAAAAGAAAAGAATTTACTGCAAAAGAAGGAAAATGAGAAGAGCGAACAAAATCTAAAAGAGGAACCGAAATTTGAAGAAGAAAATAAAAATGGAAAGTATAAAAAAGAAGAGGTAGGATCAGTTTTAGCAGATCCCATGCCTGAAGAATTAGCCATGTGGATTCAGGCATACAAGGCACGAATAAGAGCAGGACCTACCATAGAACAACATGAAAGAGAATATCCTAGAGGTGACCTAGAGAAAGAGAGGTTGGAGATCTGCAAAAAATTAATAGAAGTTGCTCAACAAACCTTAGAAAAACCTGCGTTGCCATTACCCAATACTCGAATTTTCGAAAGAGAATTCCAAGGGTGTGTCATTGCTAAAGATCACGAGAAACCCGAAGTAGGTAAGACACATAATGGAAATTATTGTGAGGATAAAGGGAAGGTTCCATTGTTCCCGAAGTAGAAGGAGAATGGCCTAAAGATTTGTGGGCAAGAGTCCAAGAAGACAGATGGAAGAAAGTGGAAGGAATAGAACCACCCTTCGAGGAGCTAGAAGCACAAGATGGAATAGAGGAATCAATACCTGAGTTGAATTCTGAAGAAATATTACCAAATCCAAGTAATGAAGAAAATGATAGTGTAAAGGTTTTGCCAAATTACACAGGAGAGTACGAACATAATTCAGAATTGTATTGCATTCCCTCAATAAGGCCTATTCAAGAAATTTGGGAATTATTCAAGCTTGACTATGGTCATAGGATGGGTCATATGATTCACTACTAGTCAATGATGCGACTAGGACTATCACTCTCCCTAAGTTTTCTTCAGGTTGAGCTATTTTCACTGGGACAACATTCTGAGGATGGGGCGTTTGTTGTCCTAACATTGGTTGTGGTTGAGTGTATCCTTGATAAGCATATGGTCGTGGTACAAGTGCCTGCTATTGATATGTGGGATATCTGAAGGCTTCTCCTCCTAGATCTCTCTGAGGATATCCGTAAGGTCTTATAATAGGTTGTGTTGGTCTTGCTTGCCTATTATAAGGACAATTTTTTGAGCTGTGATTTGTGTATTTTTGTTCTATGCTGCAATATTGTAAAGGTCCTGGAACGGTGGGTCTATTGTAAGCGTAGGCAAGTGGTGGGACTATTCCCCTAGTGCAAAAATGAGAAGGATGATCACCTCCACAATGCATACATCTTCTAAGCATGGGCACTCTCATTGGGTTGTTGGGGTAGTTCCTCTGTCCTTGAACGTTCAACTTCTTTGCTACTAAGTCGGCTATTTCCTCAACATTGTTCTTAGGGTTAGATGTGCTGCTGGCTGAATCTTCACTTTTGATACTACCTTGAGGTATTTTCAGATCCTCTGCTAGATTGTCTTCTAAGTCAATACATTCCTTCATGCATTCTTGCAAGGTTTGAACTCTCTTCACGTACACCAGAGATCTTAATGATCCATTCAATAATCCTTCCAAAAATAATGACACCATTTTGTTTTGTGTGGGCCTCTCTTCCACTGGGCATCTATCCACATATTGTTTGAATATTCTTGCTGCCAATCTTACTGATTCCGTAGGAGCTTGCTTAAAGCTATGGATTAATGATGACGAGTTGTTTTTAATTCCAAACTTAGTGAATTCCTCAATCATTTCTTGATAGACTTGTTCCATGTTTTGAAAATTATTAGGATCTAATGGCTGGAACCAAGATAAAGCTGTGTCTGTCAAAGTTAGACCAAAAGATTCATATTGGATCAAGAAATCTTCTACTTGTTCGGCTCTAATTACTTGCTTGAATTCAGCTATATGATTATAAGGTTCACTAGAGCCATCATAATGATTTCTCATGCATTTGGCTACTTGAATTGGCCTTAATCTTCTTCCTGCTTTAGGCGGTCTAGGCATCACAAGAAAAACAAGTCTTCCAATGGGTATACCATGTCCTCTTGCTACGGGTGGTCTAACTGGGGCAGGAATTCCAATCCATGGGTCAACAGGTGGCTGAGGCCGATAGTTAGGGTTATTTGCACGCATAGCAAACTACACATGTGGTCTAACTGGGATTTGTGTTTGTTGTTTTTGTCCCGACTGTTGATACGAATTATTCTGAGAGGTTCCCTATGGGTTTCGTGAAGTAGTGGCTTGATCCCTCGGGGGAAACACAGAAATATTTTGATACTTCAACTCGGCTCTTTCGAACTCTGTTAAGGGCCAATACCCTCTCTGATTTTTGTCCAAATATGTGATAATTGTGGGAAAGTCAGGATCTTGTAACTCATAGACAGTAACTGGATTAGGGGCTGCTTCCCATATTGAAGAGTGGGCTCTAAGGAGATGCTCCATTCCATTGATCAAATACACATCCATTAATGAGTCATCCTGGGGAACCAGGTCTCCTCTCCAAACCCTAACAACAGTAGATCTCCCTCTAGGTGTGGTCACTTGCTCTTCATTTTTGTCTTCATTAAGGTTATGGGCATTGTTTTCTTCCCCAAGTTCATTGATATTTTCACGATGTTCTGTAACAACATATTGGATATCCCTTTTATCCATATACAATCCTCCTGCATACTTGACTGCTGGCCTAGGCACTATGTAAGCCTCTGAAGCTTTCTTCAGTCTGGCCACAGATCGGTTTAGACCATCTAAGTAGATAGGTATCTCATTCTGGTTGGTGTTCACATATTCCAAAGATGTCCGATATTCACCCTCAATGATTGACATCATGCCAATCATTGGCATAGTATTTTGCATGTCCTCTGAAGCCATAGGAATTTCTTCTTCTGACTCACTAGAGGTCTCATAATAATGTGAGCGGCTACTTGGTTCAGCTACACTTCCTACAGAAGAGATCACAATCCTTCGGCTTCCTAGGGTTCTTCCAGATCTCAGGTTCATCCACTTAAAAACTCTGATCAGCCCTTGCTAACCTCTAGCTTCTAAAACTCTTCACTATGGGTCAGAATTTGGCTGGAAAATGACTGAAAAAGAAAATCTCTAGTCACAATACTTGACTCCAAAGCTTCACGATACTTGACCTCCTAACCAGACGATACACGATACCCGAATAGGATGATACTCGATACTTGCAGAACACGATACATGATAATTGGTCAGGAATCACGATACACGATATCTGAATTCTCACGATACTCGATACCTGAGCGAAACGATACTCGATACATGATACTTGAGAAGTATCGCGATCGGGAACCATACGATACTCGATACCTCAAAAATCACGATACACGATACTTGATCCAGGAACACGATACACGATACCTAAGTACGCGATACTCGATATCTGGACACAGACGATACTCGATACCTCAGAGATCAGGATACACGATACACGATACACGATACACGACACTTGGTGGAGTATCGCGATCGATAGAACACGATACATGATATACGATCTCTAGCAAATATCGCGATCGATAGAACACGATATATGATACACGATCTCTAGCAAGTATCACGATCGATAGAACACAATACACAATACTCGGAGACACACAATACTCGATACACGATACTTGATGAAGTATCGCGATCGAGCAATCCACAATACACGATCTCAGGGAAGTGTCGCGATACTCAACCACAGGAAATCACGATACTTGTGAGGTATCGCGATACTCAACCGCAGGAGAATACAATACTTGACCCCGTTTTCAAACTTTTTGCTAGATTTTTTGGGTTTTGATTGAATATAGATGTTTTCCAAGTTCTTCTACCCTCTCCTCACTCTCTGTATCACCCAAAACACACTTTCTACCCCTGTAAGACCCTCACGATACCTGTCGTAGATCGTTTTTCTTTGGAAACTTCATTTAACAGGTAAGTAATCATAACAAAACAATAATGTGCTCACCTTGGATACTTTTCCAACTTTTCTATCACTCCCCCTTGCTCTGCGCTGCTCCCAATCTCCTTTCTCGCTGAAAACGATACTCGGCTGAATACTTCTCACAATACTTGCTCAAGAACAAATGACTTGGACAACTCGATTTTTGGCTTTTATACTTTAGAGCTTTCCTACTCACTAAAAAAAATCAAAAGGAAGACTGAAAAGCTACTCTACTTACTTAACCTACTCCCTTGCTCCTCCTACTCTTACTTACTCCACTCACTTCCTAGACTAACAACTCACTACACACACTCCAAGAGTGAGAAGTAGTAAGTGCGGCTGAAAGTGACTTACCAAAGAAGAGAAAATCACTACTCCTCCTCTCACTTCAATGCAAAAAGCTACTTGCCATCACACAAATGCCTCGGTTTGATTCAACACTCCCCGGCAACGGCGCCAAAAACGTGTGTACCTAAGCACCACCTTAGGGACTTGTGGAGAAAGAGACTATACCTCAATCCCCCTCAAGTGCATATAGTGGGGATTCACGCTTTAATTATCAATCCGATGAGTATACAAACCTAGCCGAGTGTATGAAGACATGCATTCAAATGATGATCAATGCAAATGAACTACTCAAAGAGTGCAAACAAGGTAAAGAGTAATCCAAACAAGCTTCAACTATCAGTTATGGTGTCACGATACTTGAAACAGCAGCCAACAATAAATTGAGCTTTTCTCTGAGCTTTGAACTCCAAATATAGCAAATAGGATATGAGTTTCGAAGCTCTCAAGAAGACGCATCCAATGGCGGTGGCTTCACTCAATTCTGACACTCCTACTTCAAGTTATGAGCAAAATACTGAGTCACGGGAAAACCTTCCTACACTTCAGCACTTCGTACACTTTGCACACACCTTAACAACAGCAAACAAACGCTTTCATGGATAGACAACACTTCCTAACACTCTTTCCAAGCAACGCACATGCACACAAGCTCACAAAGAAGAAGATACAGAGAGGAGAAGACACAAATTCGAATTTTTGTGCTCTTAATTCTCACAATGGCAAAAAGTCTTTACAAAGAGTCACAAATTGACTTATATACTTGTGCCCTAAAAATGGTCATTTCACACAAGAGACCGACACTTTATTCACTAAAAGACTAATTTCCTACTAATTTACATGGATAAGCTTCTAATCTTCTATGGGGATGCATCTAGAGGACTCCTCTAGTGCATTTACACCAGAAAATATATTACAAAAATGGTTATAATACAAAAAATAAGGTGTCCAAATTGAAAAAAATTTGGGGCCCGTCTTTTTCTCTGCCTTGTGCTATCTTTGCTCTGCAACAATGATTATAGGTGCTGGAAGAGTGTGTAAAAGATAGGTAGCAAGCAAGTGAGCATAGGTGTGCTAGTGCGAGAAAGTAATAGAGGGTGTGTAAGAGCACAAGGAAAGTGCAATGGAGTGGGTGTGTGTGATGAGCATGTGAGAGTAGAGAGAGAGAGAGAGGCAAGGGAAATTGCAAGAAGTAATCCTTGTAGATTGGATCCTTGTGGGCATGAACATTTCGGTTCCCATTCATCCCAGTTCACGGCCATATTTGGATGCAATCATGGACTTAAAGTGACAAAAGGTGACAAAGTGCAAGGAAATTGGGCAAAATCTAAGTGTATGTCAGACATTTTCCCTTGGACTGGGAGACCTTACATTTTGGTGCGTTTGCCGAGAATTGGCTTAGCACATCTCATAGAGAGTGCTACAAGTTCGCTTGGTGCCCCAATTGTGTGGCACAGCCAGCCGACCCAGATTGAGTGTGTTGGCCTAGGTAGAAAGATGTCGCAAAGAATGCAAGTTAGGGACTTTCAAAAGGTCAGCCCCAGGTTGATGAACTCCAAATGGGCGAGAAGTCGAAGCGGGTTTGGATGCCCAATGCGAAGCCGTGCATATGAATGTCGTCGGGTTGGTCCAATCTCGAATTATATTCGGTGTTGGTGTTGCGAGAAAGTCGGGCACATTGCAAAGTTTTACCCTCGTGTGTCTAGTCCGTTGGACTTTGTTCCCGCATGCACGGATTGTGGACAGAAAAGGTAATGCAAGCATGTGTGTCGTGCAAAGGTCGAAGAGGTCTTGGCAAAAGAGGTTAGTACATCCCTTGCGACTTTCTTTGTGGACGTCGAAGATAACGAGAGTTCGCTGGCAAGCATACAATGTCAGTTGGGATGTCTTCGTGAAGAGCGCGATAATGAGAGGGTCAAGGTGGAATCGTTGGAGAAAAATCAGGCAAAGATAGAAGAGTTTGTAGGGAAGAGCAACGACACGAGAAAGAAGGTCTTGGATCTTAGAACCGGCTTGATGAAAGCCGATTGCCAAAGAGTTTCGATTGAAGAAGAGCCCTCACAAGACAATAATGACCTTGCACGAAGAGTCGACCAAGTGGAAAAGGAAATTGAGAAATTGCGAGAGATGACTGGTAGATATGATGACCAAGCAAGTAAGGTAGCGGAAGAGTTCCACCTGGAGTTAGAAAGGATGAAGAGTGCTCAAGCAGAGAGTGATGGGAAAATGAGATAGGTAGAAACAGAGAATGCAAAGCTGAGTAGGAAGCTCGATAGGTGGATGAATTGGAAAGACGACGAGACGGGAGGACAGGTAGAGGACTCGAAAGTAGGAAAAATGGAGGAAGAGTTGAAAGCGGTGTTGGATAGGTTGGATGCATTCGGAACGGAGTTAAAAAGAACGAAGAATGAATTGTCAAAGAAGGTAGATGATCTGGATGAAGAAAATATGAGTAGGATTTGGGAGGAACGATCGATTAGAGAGGAAGTCGAGAAGTTGACCGTTCGAGTTGAGCAGAGGGAGGATATTCCCCTTGGATGTGCAAAAAGGGTGAGAGAGGATAAAGAGATGGAGAAAATATGGAATCGGTTCCGAAGCATTGACTCTGACATGTTCCAATATCAGATGATATTGAACACAACAAACAACGATTAAGAGACCTAGCGGCGAGGCTTGAGGCACTAAGAGGTACAACGGCCAATGGTAGTTTTCCATGTCATCTATCAGGTCAGGTGGAATCTCTACGAGGCTGAGGATGGAGATGAAAAAATAGACGAGCAAATGGATGTCGGTGAGAACGGCTTGAGTCTGACTAGGGTTTGCTTTGTGGGATTGCAAATCAGAGACGTGAAGACGAAAGGATCGAGTTGGTTGTACGCTTAGGACCGAAGTGGCATTTTTCGGGGTTTTCACGTCGACAAGGTAATTACTGTGTGCGGGTTTTGAGAGGAAGGGTTGACCATGGCATTAGTGGTCGGATTTTGGCTTGAGTGACGGTAGAGAGGAGATGTGTCTCATCAGGATGCCCACGGGGGGGATATATGTATGTGCATCATGATTGGAATGTTTGGGGAAAAAGGCCCTTTCTTTTGTCTCCTAATTCTTGGGATCTTGGAAGAAAAAAAGGAGAAAAATAAATCTATATGTTTGTGTATGTGTGCATGTGGCTACGTGCCTATGTGGGCCGATAGGTGGGTGGACCCACTTTGACCGGGTGGTCAAAGCCACGAACCAACGTCGGTTTCACATACGACTGATCGTCTGTGTGTTGCGCGCTCCATTGGGTTGGTAGATGGGTGGAACAAACCTAGCCAGGTGGTTAGGGCCACAAGTCAGCTTCAGCCTAGGCCGGCAAGTGTGAGTAAATATGTGAACGCATAAATAAATGGAAAAAATAAAAAAATAGGGAAAAAATGGAAAAATAGAGAAAAAATTCCTCGCTCGAGGGGGGAAAAAAGAGAGGCGTCAAAGCATGATGCTCGGATGGGAATGCGTGTAAATGTTCTGGGGATTTGGGAATGTGTGGACTCCTGATGAGGCATGTCGAATCAAAGCTTAAGCTCGGCTAGGATTTTGGCTGCAAAGTGTTTGTGGAAGACTTGGACTTGAGAGATCCAAGCATGCTAGTTACTTTTTTCATCTTCAAACTCTTGGGAGGTGCTCATTTCCGCTCTTAGGCTTTGCGACTGCTTGGGAAGTCTTGAATCACGTTGACAACGAGTGGTCTTGTCGAGGTGAGCTCGCATTAGGCTTGAGACGTCTTTGTCGTGTGTCCATCAATTCAGGCGGTGTGGTGGTGACCTAGCATGGAATTTAGTAGAAAAAAAAAAAGAGCAAAGAGTCGACGAAAAGGAAAGCGGGTAGTAGAAACCCTAGCTAGAAGGGGCATGGAAAATGGGCAAAAGGATTTGAGTGGAAATGGAAAAGAAATTACGCAAGTGAACATATGGACAGAAAAAGAGTAGCGAAAAGGAAGAGCAGATGTGTTTCTTGCATGTATGTATGTTGTGTGTGACGAGAATGCATGTGTGATGGGGGATCATGATGTGTGTGTTGAGTATATATGTGTGATATGGATGTTTTTCATTTTGGTAGTAGATGTGGTGTTTGATGAAAAATGATCTAATATGTTTGTAGACAGGTGGACATGGCGATGAGGATGGGAGAAGATGGACAAAGATGGTAAGTGAAATGATTGGATTTTGGTACTAACCGATGATTGTATGAGGGAAATTGCAGGTGCTAGATTGAGGAAGAAAAGAATAAACATGCAAAGTAAGATTTGTGTTTGATTGAGTGATGAGCACATGTTGGATGATTTGACTGCAAGAACAATTTGGCTCATCGGGGCCAGACTTCGCGAGCAGAAGAGGCGAGTATGTTAGCTCAGGAAATGGTTGGTTTTTATGCACTAATATGTTTCTATTTGGTAGGAGAATATCTTTGATTGTAGGTACTTAAAGAGTTGATCAAATGGTTGATATGAAGTATTTGGGGATTACATGGCGCTTTCTTGGTTGAAAAGCAAGGCCGTCAACATTTGGATTTCGGCTATGGAAAATATGAGCATGTTCAATATGCGATCGTTTGTTTTGAGTGGATGTAGCTTGACGGAATCCATGCAAATTTTGGTACTTTTCTTCATGTCCAGAATGCTTGTTGACATGCAAGCTTGGGATTTGTGTGCTCAAGCAAGAAAGGCTACTCATGGTGAAGGCTTTGATTTGGAGAGATTGATAAGGAATGCGGAAAGGACATTTATGCCCTCTATGAGAAGCATCGTTGTGAGTAATGGCCATTTGCATGAGACACTCATAAAACATTTGTTGAAACAATTGATCTCAGAATCTGCACAGCATCATAATAGCATCATTTTACTCCTACCTATGTACTATGCACCTGGTGTAATTTGTGTGAAAGAGGAAGTGGCTGCGGCCTAGTGGAAATGAAGGAAAAATGAATTCCCGTAGTCAGCTATTTGTGGAGGTGAGGGATTTGGGACCACAACAATTGTTGGGGTGTTGGGTAGCGCAAATTGATGGGACACTCTGGATAAGGCCATCCTTCGACCCCGATTGAGGGGATGAAAGGAATTAACGGTGGATACAAGGAGGAGACGAGCAGCTGTTTTTTGGCTGCCACAAAGAGGGGGGGGAAGGGACGAATGATCAGTAGAGAGCAAGGAACTACACTATAGTTCGAAGAAATCGGAACGACCTCCTTCTGAGGGCTCTCTAACTTCATGAGAGAACCCTGCAACAGAGAAGATGGGGGAATTCTTCCCCAATTATGGTGACCATTCATTCTCGATCTGACCCAGTTCAGCACTTCTCTCACACGTGCATTAACAGGGAAGAAGCAATCACTGTGGTGGCCGGGGACAAGGTACTATCGTCCATTTGGAGGCGGGACAAGCTTATATTCTTCATCTAAGTAGCACTGCACATGGGGAAAGAGGAAGGGGGAAGCGTGCAATTGCAGCAGCATAACAAGTGTATGTTTGAAGATTTACAGGCAACAAGCGAATTATTCTGCAACCTTCTTTGCTGATGGAGGATGGCAGCTGATGCAACGTTAAAATGAGAGGTAAGCCAAGTGAAGTCCCATTGAATCAAGATGGCGATGTGCGGACCCTCTGTAGGCACTGCTTACTGTAAGTTGTGTTCCTAAGCGCTATTCCCAAATTACTTCTATGTTCTTATGGACTCTATGATCAAGGTTAATTTCATTCCTACATCTCAAGCATCGTCCGTGAGTCAAAGTTGTGTGTTGGATTATTGAGCTCATAAACTGATGGTGTCACATGAGTACAACAAAGTGTTGAGGATAAAACTGGAAGAATGCACCCTATGTAGTGGGTTGGTTCGATTTGAGTTGCCTCTGTCAAAGCTGATGCACGATATTTGTGAGCTACCAATGACTCAAAATGCTAACAAGGGATTTGTGTGCGCAATCGTAGAGCAACATAGATATCGAATGCTTCAATTACCTCTCCCTGTTCAATTGAAAGCCAATCTTGGCTAGCATATTTTTAGCTTGCGCAACCCGGTTTATAGAGAAGACATACAAATGCTAGGTTATTCTACCCACATCATATCGATGTTGCAGAAAATGTTTTGTGCATCTGATCGTTTGTCTTCATGAAGTTCGGTGAGTGGTAGTGTGTTGTGCATGGTACTTATGAAGTAGGCCTTTGAAATGTTTGCCTAATGTTTGTTTAGGATTAAAGCCAATAATGCCTTTTGCGTTAGAAAAATGGGGCGCCAATAAGATTAGTCCAAGGACATCGGCATAAGGTACTTTGGGGAAATATTTTGGTTCATGTTTCTTAGTATACCCATACTTTAGCGATCAGAAATGCACCTCGACGTAGATTTCTCTGAAATGGCTGAATAGAATCACTTTAAACTTTGTAAAAGCATGTAGATGACTTTGAGCTGAATCCAATAAGCTTTAAATCACTGAACTTGGTCAAGAATTGATGGAGATATTCCCTTGACAAGTTGACAGACGTTTGAGTAGACTAACAGAGAACTCAAAGATGAATGATGTAAATGTATCTATTAATAAACACTTGTATACAATCCCATTGGCATTAACAACATTGCCTAATGGTGTAGAGAGGTGTGGGCTAGAATGTAGACCTCACACACACTCAGAAATCAGTAGAATGAGGCTCGGGAGTGATCTCTCTATCCCGCGACTTTTCATGTTCACTTTTATATGTAATGAGTAAAGATTTGAATTCAAATTCAAATTTTGGCTCCCTATGATCAAGCTCCTACATATTAGGAGATATTCCTTCAATCAAATGAGCTACTTTTTCCACGACTCACCTTGGTAGGTGATTACAAAAGATTTTAAGTCAATTTGACTTTTACAATGAGATAAAGTGGTAATTAACCACTAGCAATGGTTCCTATGCTTCTTCACATATGTAGAGTCTTCAATATATCTTTCAAGGCAAATGTGTAGGCTTGTGATTTACTCCAACAGCTCCCCCTCAAGCCAAACATTTTGGCTTAAGTCTTCATCTTCAATCTTCAAGTATATCCTGCAATCCAATCATGGATTTGAACCTGCAAAGTTTGGTTCCATCCAAAGCTTTAGTCAACAAATCTGCACATTGCATGTTGGTTGATACATAGGTAAGTTGAATGTCCTTGCTTATCAAATTCTCTCTCACATAATGACAATGGACCTCTATGCGTTTGGTCCTAGCATGATAGATAGGATTAGCTGCAAGGTGAAGAGAACTTGTATTATCTCCAAAGATTATTGGAGACCTAGTATATAAGCCCAATTCTGTATACAAAAGCTTAATCCAAATTGCTTCTTGTGTGGCATTAGCTAGTCCTCTATACTCTACCTCTATGGAAGACAAAGCAACT
Organism: Ceratopteris richardii; assembly: GCA_020310875.1. Taxonomy (NCBI): domain Eukaryota; kingdom Viridiplantae; phylum Streptophyta; class Polypodiopsida; order Polypodiales; family Pteridaceae; genus Ceratopteris; species Ceratopteris richardii. The sequence goes on along the minus strand of CM035408.1, from coordinate 201,731,812 downwards.
GTAGGTTGCTTCTTTGAAGACCATGAAATTGGTTTGTCACCTGCAAAAGAGATATATCTAGAAGTGCTTCTCCTATCATCCTTGCATCCTGCCCAATTTGCATCTGAATAAATTTTTATATCAATATCTGAAGTGTAAGGAAAATACAAACCATGGTTCTGTGTACCCTTGAGATACTTCAAGATTCTCTTGGAAGCCTCTAAGTGAGGTGTCCTTGGCTTGTGCATAAATTGGCTTAGCACACTTACTCCATATGCAATATCAATTCTTGTAAGAGTAGCATAGTTCAAACTACCTGTGAAGAGATGGATAGGTATGTGCTTGAAGATGAAGAGGTGTTGCAAAATCCTTGATCTACACCAGCCAAATGAACTCCAGGAGTATATGGTGGGCCCTTTTAGCTTGCCAATGGATGTATTAGACACCCTATGTACCTTGGAAGATCACTCTCAAAAAGATAGATCAAAACAGATAAGTTGGAGTTAGCTCAGAGGTGAAAACTTGCTATTCTTGGTTCATACACCTGTCCAGTGTTTTACATAATTCTCTGAGCACAGCAGCAATTAGCTTAATTCCTCTTGGGGAAGTCTAGGTAACTTAAAGAGCTAACTTTCAAGAGTAATCTCATAAAAAATAATGAACCACACACTGAGAATGAGTTTTAACAACTGATGACATCATCCCAATTTTCACGGGCTGCTACAGTTTGAGACCAGTGAGCAGCAAAATCAAATAACTCAAAAGGTAGGAATCCAATGATTATGACAATTTTTATGCTTATACTAGACAGTAAGCTGAATCCAACAAGCTTTAAATCACTGAATGTGGATAAGTAACCACGGAGGAACACCTCCGACAAGATGAGTGAAAAAGACGGGTACCTGACAGAGAAGTGAAAATGCACAGACACTGTTGACTTCAACTGAACATAACTGAAGATTGCAACATCCAAATGACATGAAAATTTGTGATCATATAGTAGACTTATAGAGCTAACTTTAACAAGTTAAATCACTGAAAATGATGCACCAAGCTCAGAGAAAACATCTCTGCAAGCGGATTGAGAAAAACTGAGAGTAATGGCAATGAGTAGTACACTTCACAAGAACATGGAAAGATGAACTCAAATAATCATGAAAATGAAAGTATATTGCTTGTACTATACAATGAATTACTGATACATATGTGTGCCTTGTAATCACACCTTGATATGGCATAAAGCTCAGCTCTTGGAGGTCTTCACATAGGTCTCTCTAACCACGACTAAAACTGCCATCTATTTATAGTTGAGTTTGGGAGGCTAACTTCCCTCAATCACTCTCCAATTAATCAATGATTGATTTGATTCTCTACCTACCACAAATCATGAATTCGTGGCTCCTCTTTCCCTTTTTGATCATGTGGACTCAACCACTTAAGATTCTCTTACTTTTACATTAAGTAAACTCTTCAAAAAATTACAAGAGGTAGTTCACAAGTGAACTTTACATAGTCTTCATTTTGAAGCTTCTTCTAAGACTTTGTGAGACTCAAGCCAATACTTAGGCTTGTCATAGACTTGCTCCAACAACTCCCCCTCAAGCCAAGTATGCTTGAGGTCTTCAATCTTCCAAGATTACCTGCAAACCAATCATAGCCTTGAATTTGCAAAGCTTTGTACCATCCAATGCTTTGGTTAGAATATCTGCACATTGTTGATGAGTGGACACATATGATATTTGAATCTCTTTGCTTAGAACCTTTTCTCTTACATAGTGATAATGAACTTCAATATGTTTAGTCCTTGCATGAAAAATAGGATTAGCAACCAAGTGAATAGAACTCATATTGTCACCAAAAATAGTTGGAGTTCCAAACTCCAATCCAACATCTTTGAATAATGTCTTCATCCACATAGCTTCCTGAGTAGCTATGGCAAGACCTCTGTATTCAGCTTCAGTAGAAGAGAGAGCAACTGTGGGTTGCTTCTTGGATGACCATGAAATAAGCTTTGAACCTGCAAAGGTAAGATAACCTGAAGTGCTCCTTCTATCTTCCTTGGAGCCAGCCCAATCTGCATCAGAAAATAGCTTCAAACCTAAATCAGATACATAAGGATAATAAAGTCCTTCATTTATGGTTCCTTTGAGATACTTGAGAATCCTTTTGGCAACATCCATATGTGGTTTCCTTGGTGTGTGCATAAATTGGCTTAGCACACTCACACTGTAACATATATCTACTCTTGTCAATGTGGCATAATTGAGACTACCCACTAGACTTTGATATGATGTGATGTCCTCTATGAGTTCACCTTCATGTGAGCTCAATTTGTGATTGACCTCCATTGGAGTACCTGCAATCTTACAATCTTGCATCTTGAATTTTGCCAACATGTCCTTAATGTACTTTCTTTGAGTGAGAAACAAACCATGATCTTTGTAGACAACTTCCAAACCTAGGAAGTAGGTAAGTGAACCCAAATCACTTATCTTGAACTCTTCTCTCATCTGATCTTTGATCTTCTTCATACCATCTGCATCATTTCCTGTCAATATAATATCATCTACATATACACATAGGTAGATGACCTCAGAATTACTCTTTTTAATAAGGAGTGAAGGATCTGCCTTGCTTGGTTGAAAGCCTTTGTCCTGCAAGAATGAAACAAGCCTGAAATTCCAAGCTCTTGGAGCTTGCTTGAGACCATACAATGCTTTGTTAAGTTTACACACATAATCAGGATAAACTTGATTCTCAAAACCAGGTGGTTGTGCCATATATACCTCTTCTGTTATCCAACCATTCAAGAATGCATTCTTTACATCTAGTTGAAGTATCTTCCAATTCTTGGAAGAGGCAATACTAAGCAAAACCCTAATAGTAGGCATTTTTGCCACAGGAGAGAAGGTCTCCTCATAATCAATTCCGTGAGTTTGTGCAAAGCCTTTTGCTACAAGCCTTGCCTTATACCTGTTAATGGAACCATCAGAATCCTTCTTGAGTTTATAGACCCATCTTGAGCCTATTACCTTCATGGATGAAGTCTTGGGCACCAAATCCCAAGTGTTGTTTTCCTCAAGTGCTTCGATCTCTTCCTTCATTGCATGCTTCCATTCTGTTTTTGCTTTGGCCTCTTCAAATGATGATGGCTCCTCTTGGTTTATGTCCTGTGCTATGTATATAGAATGTTTAGTTACTAATGAGGTGTCAAACCCATACCTTTCTGGTTTTTTCTTTTCCCTCATAGATCTTCTTAGGCCATGATGTGATGATTCTGCCTCATGTCCAAGTTCCTGCAATTTTGCTTTACCTTTAGACTTCCATGCTTTGATCTTTTCCATATGAGATTCTTCATCATCCTCGGAGGTGTCTTGTTCTTCAATCTTTGGTTGTTCTCTACCAAGCTTTGGAAAATCGTCTTCAAGATCATATGGTAAATTGACCTTCCTGCATGAATCTTCATACCATGAATTGTTCTCATCAAAAACTACATCCTTGCTTACTAAGAATCCTTTGTTGGTAGGGTTGTATAGCCTGTAGCCCTTTTGATTGTTGTCATATCCAATAAATACACACCTTTCTGCCTTTGGATCCATCTTGCCTCTAACCTGTGAAGGAACATGAGCAAAAGCAATACATCCAAAAATTTTACAATGATCTAAGCTTGGTCTTCTTCCATTCCAAGCCTCATATGGAGTCATCCCATCAAGGGATTTTGAAGGCAACCTGTTAATCAAGTAAGTGGTTGTAGATACAGCCTCAGCCCATAAGTAATTAGGTAAATGCTTTTCATTTAACATAGACCTTGCAGCTTCAACAATTGTCCTATTCCTCCTTTCTGCCACTCCATTTTGCTCAGGAGTGTACCTTGTAGTTACCTCTCTTTTGATTCCTCTTTCTTGAAGAAAAGAATCAAAATCATGGGAGAAGTATTCTCCCCCTCCATCTGACCTTAGCCTTTTTAGTGATTTACCTGTTTGATTCTCCACAAGAGCCAAATATCTTTTGAAACATGAAAAAACTTCATCTATAAAGAATAGGATACTCCATCTGCTGCAATCATCAATAAAGGAAACATAATACCTTGATCCAGATATTGAAGCTTCCTTGCTAGGTCCCCATACATCTGTATGAACCAACTCCAAGAGATCTCCATGCATATAACCTTTCTTCATGAATGGTAACCTGTGAGACTTTCCAAATTGACATGCACTACACTTATAAATCATATGTTGTTTTGAAAAATTAGGGAGTCCAAGTACACTTTGGTCCCTGCAGATTTGCTTTAATGACCTTTCACCAATATGTGCTAACCTTTTGTGCCATACTTCCAATTCTATGAGTGTCTGACTACCATAATTAAAGAGAGCAATGTTTCTAGTGTCCTGTAATTCAAATGTGAACAATCTACCTGTCTTTTCACCTTTTGCAATTCTTCTGAATCCTTGACTTGGATCTTCAACAAATGCTCCTGCTTTTGTGAACGACTTGCAACCCTTTCTCTACTATCTGCCCAACACTTATCAAATTCTTTGTAATGGTAGGGACATAGAGTACCTTACTGAGTAGGTTGATGTTTCCATCAGGTGCTTTGACATTGCCTATTTTCTCCACAGGATGTTTTGTATCATCTCCTATTTGTACCTCATGCTTATTCCTTGGATCTTCTAAATCTGATAGGAGTGCCACATTTCCTGCCACATGATTTGAACAACCTGAGTCTATGTAGAAAACATGCTCATCAGATTTACCTTGTGGCATAGCCATGTTCATGATCAATAATGAATCCTCTTTGTTTGAGTCTTCTGTGTAGTTATTGTAGTCTCTCCTTCCTTTGTAGCCTCCTTGATAGTTTGAATGATTGTAGTTGTTGTAGTTGCCATGATAGTTGTTGAACCTTCCTCTTGAATAGCCATAACTTCCTCTATTGTATCCTCTTCCTCTTTGATTCCTGGAATTCCTAAAGCAATTTTCAGTTGTATGATTAGTTAATCCACAAATAGAACATGAGTTGGAGTCTTGGGATCTCCCCCTGCCTTGTCTACCTCCTCTTCCTCTACCTCTGCCATGTCTTCCTCTACCTGCATAGTTAGCTTGATATGTACCTGCTTCATCATCCACTTTCTTTGCCTTTCCTTTGTTATCTTTGGACTTGCTTTTATCAGTGTATAAAGCTGAAGATTGATTACCTTTAGAGCTTTCTCCATTTTTTATAAGCTTTGCCTCTTGAGTAAGTAGTTGTCCAATGAGTGTATTGAAATCAGGTACATGCATGTCCATGTACAAATCCATAGCTGTGGTGAATGCTTCCCACTTGTCATCTGCCTTCAAGCCATTGATGACCTGCCTTACAATTTGCTCTTCATCTATTACCTCTCCAATGCTTCCCAACTGATCCGCTATGTCCTTGAGCTTTGTGACAAAATCAGTCACATTTTGTTTGGGAGCCTTCTTGAGAGTTGTGAAATCCAGCCATAGTTGATGCTTCCTAGCTTTAGTACTTGAAGAAAAGAAAGCTTCAAGTGCATCCCACACTTCCTGAGATGTCTTACAACTTCTAATGTGAGGCAACAAAAAATCTGAGATAGAGTTGAGGAGATAAGACCTTGCAAGTGCATCCTTGGAGCACCATGTGCTCAATCTTTCTTGCTCTTCTTGTGTTGGTTGACTTTTGTTCCTGAAACTTGGCATAACTTCATCTCCAACCACATAACCATATAAACTTCTACCTTGGAGATAAGCTTCCATTCTTAATGACCAAGCTGAGTAGTTACCTCTGTCCAATTTTTCAATTGATGAAGAGGAAATCCATCTGCCATGTTGTCCAACCTTGCTCTGATACCACTGTGAAGAGATGGATAGGTATGTGCTTGAAGATGAAGAGGTGTTGCAAAATCCTTGATCTACACCAGCCAAATGAACTCTAGGTGTATATGGTGGGCCCTTTTAGCTTTCCAATGGATGTATTAGACACCCTATGTACCTTGGAAGATCACTCTCAAAAAGATAGATCAAAACAGATAAGTTGGAGTTAGCTCAGAGGTGAAAACTTGCTATTCTTGGTTCATACACCTGTCCAATGTTTTACATAATTCTCTGAGCACAGCAGCAATTAGCTTAATTCCTCTTGGGGAAGTCTAGGTAACTTAAAGAGCTAACTTTCAAGAGTAATCTCATAAAAAATAATGAACCACACACTGAGAATGAGTTTTAACAACTGATGATATCATCCCGATTTTCATGGGCTACTACAGTTTGATACTAGTGAGCAGAAAAATCAACATAACTCAAAAGGTAGGAATCCAATGATTATGAAAATTTGTATGCTTATACTAGACAGTACGCTACATCCAACACGCTTTAAATCACTGAATTTGGATAAGTAACCACTGAGAAACACCTCTGACAAGATGAGTGAAAAAGTCGGGTACCTGACAGAGAAGTGAAAATGCACAGACACTGTTGACTTCAACTGAACATACCTGAAGATTGCAACATCCAAATGACATGAAAATTTGTGATCATATAGTAGACTTATAGAGCTAACTGTACCAAGTTAAATCACTGAAAATGATGCACCAAGCTCAGAGAAAACATCTCTGTAAGCGGATTGAGAAAAACTGAGAGTAATGGCAGTGAGTAGTACACTTCACAAGAACATGGAAAGATGAACTCAAATAATCATGAAAATGAAAGTATATTGCTTATACAATATAATGACTTACTGATACATATGTGTGCCTTGTAATCACACCTTGATATGGCATAAATCTCAGCTCTTGGAGGTCTTCACATAGGTCTCTCTAACCACGACTAAAACTGCCATCTATTTATAGTTGAGTTTGGGAGGCTAACTTCCCTCAATCACTCTCCAATCAATCAATGATTGATTTGCTTCTCTACCTACCACAAATCATGAATTCGTGGCTCCTCTTTCCCTTTTTGATCATGTGGACTCAACCACTTAAGATTCTCTTACTTTTACATTAAGTAAACTCTTCAAAAAATTACAAGAGATAGTTCACAAGTGAACTTTACATAGTCTTCATTTTGAAGCTTCTTCTAAGACTTTGTGAGACTCAAGCCAATACTTAGGCTTGTCATAGACTTGCTCCAACACTACCCACCATACTTTGATAACCTGTAATGTCTTTGACTTCATCACCTTCATGGGCACTTAGTTTTAGGTTTACCTCCATTGGAGTGCTTGCTACTTTAGCATCCTGCAAGTGAAACTTCTTCAACATATCCTGTATATATTTTTTCTGAGTGATATATATCCCTGAATTAGTATAGACTAATTCAAGTCCCAAAAAATACTTCAATAAACCAAGATCATTGATCTTAAACTCCTTCATCATCTGGCTTTTGATATACCTGATTCCATTGACATCAATACCTGTAATGATGATGTCATCAACATAAACATAGAGATATATTACTTCTGAATTACTTCTCTTAATGAACAGAGAAGTATCTGCCTTGCTCATGACAAAACCTTGGTCTTGGAGGTATGTAGTTAACCTGTAATTCCATGCCCTAGGTGCCTGCTTCAATCCATATAAAGCCTTTTTTAATTTGCAAACATATGTTACTTTCTTAGGGTCTTCATAGCCAGGAGGTTGTGACATATATACCTCCTCTGAAATCCATCCATTCAAGAAAGCATTCTTGACATCCAATTGGTACATATTCCAATTTTTTGATGCAGTTGCACTTACCAACACTTCGATGGTGGGCATCTTGGCCACAGGTGAGAATGTCTCCTCATAGTCAATGCCTTGGGTTTTTGCAAAACCCTTGGCTACCAATCTGGCTTTGTACCTATTAATTGTTCCATCAGAATTTCTTTTCAACTTATAGATCCATCTGGATCCTATTACCTTCATAGAATCCTTCTTGGGTACTAACTCCCATGTGTCACTCTCTTTGAGAGCATCAATCTCCTCATCCATAGCTTCTTTCCATTCTGATTTGGTTATTGCTTCTTCATATGATCCTGGTTCTTCATTTGACAAATCTTTGGCAAGATAAACGGAATGTTTAGTAACAAGAGATGTATCGTAACCGTATCTGATAGGTTTTTTGCTTTCTCTTTGAGATCTTCTAAATGGTTGAGCTGAAGATTCAGGTATGTCTTCAAGCTTCTTCATCTTCATTTTGCCTTTGGACTTCCATGCTTTGAATTCTTCAAGATTGATAGTGTCTTCATCATCTGAACTTGAGTCTTCATTCTGAGTAGGTTCCTCCTTTGTAAGTTTTGGAAATTCCTCTTCCAAATCATAGGGTAGTTTAACCTTCCTGCATTCATTCTCATACCAAGACTCATTTTCATCAAAGATCACATCTCTGCTTACCATAAATCCCTTATTGGTAGGATTATAAAACCTGTAACCTTTTTTATTTAAATCATACCCAATGAAAATGCATTTTTCAGCCTTTGGGTCTAGCTTACCTCTTATCTGAGAAGGGATGTGCGCATATGCTACACATCCAAATATTTTGCAATGATCTAATGATGGTCTCTTACCATGCCATGCTTCATAGGGTGTCATGCCATCAAGAGACTTAGATGGTAACCTGTTTATGAGGTAAGTGGCAGTAGAAACACTCTCTGCCCATAGATAGTTAGGTAACTTCTTCTCATTAAGCATAGATCTAGTTGTCTCAACAATTAACCTATTTCTTCTTTCAGCTACCCCATTTGGTTCAGGAGAATACCTTGCGGTTATTTCTCTTTTGATGCCTCTGTCCTGCAAGAAGTCTTCAAACTCATTGGAGAAGTACTCACCTCCTCCATCTGACCTTAGCCTCTTCAAATTCCTTCCTGTCTGATTTTCAACTAATGCAAGATATTTTTTAAACAATTAAATTCCTCATCCTTGTGCTTCATGAAGTATAATACAGACCATCTACTATAATCATCAATGAAAGACACATGGTACCTTGATCCTGAGACTGAGGGGTCTTTGCTTGGTCCCCAAACATCTGTGTGTACAAGCTCTAGGTAGTCTTCATGCATATATCCTTTCTTGGAGATGGGTAACCTGTGAGACTTACCAAATTGACAAGCACCACACTTGTAAATCATATGTTGCTTGGATACATTACGTATCCCAAGCACACATTGGTCCCTGCATATTTGTTTCAAGGTTCTTTCTCCTATGTGCCCTAACCTTTTGTGCCAAATCTCAAGCTCTGAAAGTGTTTGATCTTTATAACTGTATAGTGCAATGTTCTTTGTATCTTCCAACTCAAAAGTGAAAAGTCTACCTGATTTTTCTCCTTTAGCAATCCTCTTGAACCCATGTCTTGGATCCTCCACATATGCTCCATATTGGTTGAATCTGACATGCAAACCTTTCTCCACAATCTGACCAACACTCATCAAATTTTTGGTAATGGTTGGTACATAGAGTACCCTGCTCAACAAATTCTGATTATCATCACAAGTCTTAACCTTTCCAACTTTAACTATTGAATGCTTTGTATCATCACCTGTTTGGACTTGATGCTTACCTTTTGGTTCCTCAAGATCAGAGAGTAGTGCCACATTGCCAGCCACATGATTTGAGCACCCGGATTCAATGTAGAATAGGTGGTCATCATTTGTACCTGACTTTGAAGTCATGTTCATGATCAGAAGAGAGTCATCCTGCCCTTCTGTGTAGTTGTTATAGTCCTTTCTGGTTTTGAATCCTCCTTGGTAGTTGCCATTGTAATTCTTGTTGTAATTGTTGTTGTAATTGTTTTTGTAATTGTTGTTGTACCCTTGGTGATGGTTGAACCTTCCTCTTGACTGTGAGTATCCACCTCTTTGGTAGCCTCTTCCTCTCTGATTTTTGTAATTCCTGAAACACTCATCTGTAGTATGATTTGATAGACCACAAATGTTGCATGGTGATGAGTTATAGGGTCTCCCCCTACCTTGCTTACCTCCTCTGCCCCTCCCTCTTGAAGATCTACCTCTCCCTGCATAGTTGGCTTGGGAGGAAGAGCCTTCATCTTCCACCTTCTTGCTCTTGCCTTTATCCTTAGACTTCTTATCAATGTATAGGGCAGAAGAGTTATTACCTTTGGATGTATCTCCATTCTTGGTGAGCTTTGCTTCATGTGTAAATAGTTGTCCCATGAGAGTTGTAAGATCTGGAGTGTGCATGTCCATGTAGAGATCCATTGTAGTGGTGAAGCTTTCCCATTTGTCATCAGCCTTGATTCCATTGATCACTTGCCTTACAATTTGTTCTTCTTCAATCTCTTCTCCTATGCTTGCTAACTGATCTGCAACATCTTTGATCTTGGTCACAAATTCTGAAACAGCTTGCTTAGGTTGCTTCCTTAGTGTTGTGAATTCAATCCACAACTGATTTTTCCTAGCCCTTGTGTTGGAGGAAAAATATGATGACAAGGTTTCCCAAGTCTCTTGGGATGTCTTACAATTTCTAATATGTGGCAAAAGAAAATCAGATATAGAGTTGAGTAAGTAACACCTTGCCAATGCATCCTTAGCACACCATGTGTTGAGCTTTTCTTGTTCTTTGTTGGTTGGCAATCCTCTTGCTTTGAATGAGGGCAATTCCTCATCTCTTGAGATGTATCCATAGAGACTCCTTCCTTGTAAGTAGGTCTTCATCCTTAGAGACCATGCTTGATAGTTGTTCCTGTCCAATTTGTCAATAAATGAAGGAAAACCATCTCCCATTTTACCTTAGTTTGCTCTGATACCACTGTTGGGATAGATGGATGGATGCTCCAAGAGACTGAGTAGGTACTACTAAACCTGTTTTGTACCAGCCCTCTTTTGCTTCAGAGTTGATAACTAGACCTCCTTAGCTTTCCAATGACACCATAAAATGTCCTATGTCCTTTGGAAATGATGTGTGCAATGATTGAATCAAAACAGATAACTTTGGAAGTCACAAACTCAAGAAAACCTTCTATTTATGTCTTGACACCTACTGAATGTTTTGCTCAGTGTGACCAGCACAGTAGAAATTGATAAACTTCCTTCTAGTGCTATTTAATTAGCTTAGTAAGCTACTATTTGCAAGTGGAATGATGTAAAAAGATAAACTATGCTAAGAGAAATCAATTTAGCAAGTTTAGCTATACCCCCGACTTTTTAGGACTGTAGAAGAAAATGACCAGAGTTCACCTCGATGCAGATTTCTCTATAATGGCTGAATAGAATCACTTTAAGCTTTGATATCATGTAGATGACTTTGAGCTGAATCCAATAAGCTTTGAATCACTGAATTTGGTGAAGAATTGACCGAGATATGCCCTTGACAAGTTGACAGAGTTTTGAGTAGACTAACAGAGAACTCAAAGATGAATGATGTGAATGTATCTATTAATAAACACTTGTATACAATCCCATTGGCATGAAAAACATTGCCTAATGGTGTAGAGAGGTGTGGGCTAGAAGGTAGACCTCACATATACTCAAAAATCAATAGAATGAGGCTCGGGAGTGATCTCTCTATCCCGCGACTTTTTATGTTCACTTTTATATGTAATGAGTAAAGATTTGAATTCAAATTCAAATTTTGGCTCCCTATGATCAAGCTCCTACATATTAGGAGATATTCCTTCAATCAAATGAGCTAATTTTTCCACGACTCACTTTGGTAGGTGATTACAAAAGATTCTAAGTCAATTTGACTTCTACAATGAGATAAAGTGGTAATTAACCACTAGCAATGGTTCCTATGCTTCTTCACATATGTAGAGTCTTCAAGATATCTTTCAAGCCAAATGTGTAGGCTTGTGATTTACTCCAACAGAAAAGGAAATTGAGAAATTGCGAGATATGACTGGTAGATATGATGACCAAGCCGGTAAGGTAGCGGAAGAGTTCCACTTAGAGTTAGAAAGGATGAAGAGTGCTCAAGCAAAGAGTGATGAGCAAAAGAGACAGGTAGAAAAAGAGAATGCAAAGCTGAGTAGCAAGCTTGGTAGGTGGATGAATCGTTAAGACGACGAGACGGGAGGACAGGTACATGACTCGAAAGTAGGAAAAATGGAGGAAGATTTGAAAGTGGTGTTGGATAGGTTGGATGCATTCGGAACGGAGTTAGAAAGAACGAAGAATGAATTGGCGAAGAAGGTAGATGATCTGGATGAAGAAAATATGAGTAGGATTTGGGAGGAAAGATTGATTAGAGAGGAAGTCGAGAAGTTGACCGTTCTAGTTGAGCAAATATGGAATCGGTTCCAAAGCATTGACTCTGACCTGTTCCAATATCAGAGTGATATTGAGCACAACAAACAAGGATTAAGAGACCTAGCGGCGAGGCTTGAGGCACTAAGAGGTACAACAGCCAATGGTAGTTTTCCATGTCATCTATCAGGTCAGGTGGAATCTCTACGAGGCAGAGGTTGGAGATGAAAAAATAGACGAGGAGATGGCTATCGATGAGGACGACTTGAGTCTGACTAGGGGTTGCTTTGTGGGATTGCAAATCAAAGACGTGAAGATGGATGGATCAACTTGGTTGTACGCTTAGGACTGAAGTGGCATTTTTTGGGGTTTTCACGTCGGCAAGGTAATTACTGTGTGCAGGTTTTGAGAGGAAGGGTTGACTATGGCATTAGTCGTTGGATTTTGGTTTGAGTGACGATGGAGAGGAGATGTGTCTCATCGGGATATCCATGGGGGGAATATATGTATGTACGTCCTGATTGGAATGTTTGAGGAAAAAGGCCCTTTCTTTTGTCTCCTAATTCTTGAGATCTTCAAAGAAAAAAAAAAGAGAAAAAGAAATCTATATGTTTGTGTATGTGTGCATGTGGCTACGGGCCTATGTGCGCCGATAGGTGGGTGGACCCACTTTGACTGGGTGGCCAAAGCCACGAACGGACATCGGTTTCACATAAGGCTAGCTATCTGTGTGTTGCGTGCTGCATTGGGCTCGTCGATGGGTGGAACAAACCTAGCCGCGTGGTTAGGGCCATGAGTCGCATCCAGCTTCGGCATAGGCCGGCAAGTGTGAGTAAATATGTGAACGCATAAATAAATGGAAAAATTAAAAAAATAGGGAAAAAATGGAAAAACAAAGAAAAAATTCCTCGCTCGAGGGGGGACAAAAGAGAGGCAAGAGAGCATGATGCTCGGATGGGAATGTGTGTACATGTTCTGGGGATCTCAAAATGTGTGGGATCCTGATGAGGCATGTCGAATCGAAGCTTAAGCTCGGCTAGGATTTTGGCTGCAAAGTGTTTGTGGAAGACTTGGACTTGAGAGATCCAAGCATGCTAGTTACTTTGTTCATCTTCGAACTCTTCGGAGGTGCTCATTTCAGCTCTTAGGCTTTGCCACTGCTTGGGAAGACTTGAATCCCGTTGACAACGAGTGGTCTTGTCGAGGTAAGCTCGTGTTAGGCTTAAGATGTCTTTGTCATGTGTCCATCAATTCAGGAGGTGTGGTGGTGACCTAGCATGGAATTTAGAAGAAAAAAAAAAAGAGCAAAGAGTCGACAAAAAGGAAAGCGGGTAGTAGAAACCCTAGCTAGAAGGGGCATGGAAAATGGGCAAAAGGATTTGAGTGGAAATGGAAAAGAAATTAGGCAAGTGAACATATGGATGGAAAAAGAGTAGTGAAAAGGAAGAGCGGATGTGGTTCTTGCATGTATGTATGTTGTGTGTGACGAGAATGCATGTGTGATGGGGGATCATGATGTGTGTGTTGAGTATATATGTGCGATATGGATGTTTTTCATTTTGGTAGTAGATGTGGTGTTTGATGAAAAATGATCTAATATTCTTGATGAGTTTGTAGACAGGTAGACATGGCGATGAAGATGGAAGAAGATGGACAAAGATGGTAAGTGAAATGATTGGATTTTGGTACTAATCGATGATTGTATGAGGAAAATTGCAGGTGCTAGATTGAGGAGAAAAGAATAAACATGCAAAATAAGATTTGTGTTCGATTGAGTGATGAGCACATGTTGGATGATTTGAGTGCACGAACAATTTGGCTCGTCAGGGACGACTTCGTGAGCAAAAGAGGGGAGTATGTTAGCTCAGGAAATGGTTGGTTTTTATGCACTAATATGTTTCTATTTGGTAGGAGAATATGTTTGATTGCAGGTACTTGAAGAGTTGATCAAATGGTTGATATGAAGTATTTGGGGATTACATGGCGCTTTCTTGGTTGAAAAGGAAGGCCGTCAACATTTGGCTTTCGACTATGGAAAATATGAGCATGTTCAAGATGCAATCACTTGTTTTGAGTGGATGTAGCTTGAGGGAATAAACGCAAATTCTGGTACTTTTGTTCATGTCCGGAATGCTTGTTGACATGCAAGCTTGGGATTTGTGTGCTCAAGCAAGAAAGGCTACTGATGGTGAAGGCTTTGATTTGGAGAGATTGATAAGGAATGGGGAAAGGACATTTATGCCCTCTATGAGAAGCATCGTTGTGAGTAATGGCCATTTGCACAAGACACTCATAAAACATTTGTTGAAACAATTGAACTTTGAATCTGCACGGCATCATAATAGCATCATTTTACTCCTACCTATGTCCTATGCACCTGGTGTAATTTGTGTGAAAGAGGAAGGGGCCGCGGCCTGGTGGAAATGAAGGAAAAACGAATTCCCGTAGTCAGCTATTTGTGGAGGTGAGGGATTTGGGACCACAACAATTGTTGTGTTGTTGGGTAGCACAAATTGATGGGACACTCTCGATAAGGCCATCCTTCGACCGCGATTGAGGGGATGAAAGGAATTAACGGTGGATACAAGGAGGAGACGAGCGGCTTTTTTTCGACTGCCACAAAGAGGGGGGGAAGGGACGAATGATCAGTGGAGAGCAAGGAACTACACTATAGTTCGAAGAAATCGTAACAACCTCCTTCTGAAGGCTCTCTAACTTCATGAGAGAACCCTGCAACAGAGAAGATGGGGGAATTCTTCCCCAGTTATGGTGACCATTCATTCTCAATCTGACCCAGTTCAGCACTTCTCTCACACGTGCATTAACAGGGAACAAGCAATCATTGTGGTGGTCCGGGACAAGGTACTATCGTCCATTTGGAGGCGGGACAAGCTTATATTCTTCATCTAAGCAACACTACACATGGGGAAAGAGGAAGGGGGAAGCGTGCAATTGCAGCAGCATAACAAGTGTATATTTCAAGATTTACAGGCAGCAAGCAAATTATTCTGCAACCTTCTCTGCTGGTGGAGGAGACACTTCTTACTATAAGTTGTGTTCCTAAGTAATGTTGCGCTATTCCCAAATTACTTCTATGTTCTTATGGACTCTATAATCAAGGTTAATTTCATTCTTGCATCTCAAGCATCGGCCGTGAGTCAAAGTTGTGTGCTGGATTATTGAGCTCATAAACTGATGGTGTCACATGAGTACAACAAAGTGTTGAGGATAAAACTGGAAGAATGCACCCTATGTAGTGGGTTGGTTCGATTGAGTTGCCTCTGTCAAAGCTGATGCGCGATATCTATGAGCTACCAATGACTCAAAATGCTAACAAGGGATTTGTGTGCGCGATCGTAGAGCAGCATAGATATCGAATGCTTCAATTACCTTAGCCTGTTCAATTGAGAGCCAATCTTGGCTAGCATTTTTTGAGCTTGCGCAACCCGGTTTATATAGCAGACAAACAAATGCTAGGTTATTCTACCCACATCATATTCATGTTGCAGAAAATGTTTTGTGCATCTGATCGTTTGTCTTCATGAAGTTCGGTGAGTGGTAATGTGTTGTGCATGGTACTTATGAAGTAAGCTTTGAACTGTTTGCCTGATGTTTGTTTAGGATTAAAGCCAATAATGCCTTTTGCGTTAGAAAAATGGCGTGCCTATAAGATTAGTCCAAGGACGTCGGCATAATGTACTTTGGGGAAATATTTTGGTTCATGTTTCTTAGTATACCCATACTTTAGCGATCAGAAATGCAATTATGTAGGGAGGGGTGCATTTATGCAATGAATTGAGAGCCAAGGTAAATGAACAAGGTGGTGTACTCAGGTCGACAACCAGCAGGAGCATTCTAATCTTTGGGCTCGCGTTCCTACTTGCCTAATCTCTCGAATCCCAATGCACTTCCATTGATCCCATTGGGCTTCTATGGCTCAAACCTTGTTTTTCTTTTGCCTTCCTAAGAGCCAAAGGCAGATCATCATTTGGACAAGACCCTTTTCAACTTTGTTTATGGATCGCAAACCCTAGGCTTGATTCTGATTAAGGATCGGATGCCTAATCTATCCCTTCATGTGAATCCAAGACCCTTGATAATTTCCCACCGTAGCGGCTGACCGACACCGTCCACTCCTTGTCATCCATATGAGATCTTAGGATTAGGGAAGCTCAATAGCATATGGGAAATTAAGAAAGCTGGGTTATGATTAAACACCAATTGCTTGTATTGGGGGAGTCACTTCGGCTGTGAAAGCGAAGGCAAGTGGGGCAGGTATGCGCATGCATGATTATAGGTGTTGGAAGAGTGTGCAAGTGATCATAGGTGTGCTAGTGCGAGAAAGTAATAGAGGGTGTGTAAGAGCACGAGGAAAGTGCAATGGAGTGGGTGTGTGTGATGAGCATGTGAGAGTAGAGAGAGAGGGAAGGGAAATCACGAGAAGTAATCCTTGTAGATTGGATCCTTGTGGGCATGAACATTTCGGTTCCCATTCATCCCAGTTCATGACCATATTTGGATGCAATCATGGACTTAAAGTGACAAAAAGTGACAAAGTGCAAGGAAATTGGGCAAAATCTAAGTGTGTGTCATACACTTTCCTTTGGACTGAGAGGCCTTACATTATGTCATAGCGCAATTTCTTCAATTCATGTGATATTGCCCCTACAATGAATACTATCACATCAAAGTCCGAAGTGTTTATGTGCTTGAAATAGCTCTAGGCTATCGTTGAAAATCTTTCAGCATGTAAATTAGGTACCTTGGGGGGAAATATGTGTCTTCTGATATTAACACATTTCTAGTCGAGCATGGGATAAAAATTAGTGTATAATTTCATAGAAATTTCAACAAAATGGAGTTTCTAAAAGGAAGAACATGCCTCTCATGGAGATGGCGAGATGTGTTGGAGTTTAAGGACTGCAAAAGCAAATGAACAACACAAGGAAGAAGAAGAAGAAGAGGCTTGGAGCACAACACAACACCGAATGAATTAACAAGTGAATATACAAAGATAAGTAACCTGTTAGGGTTATAGATGTATATACAAGCTAGAAAAAAAAAACTCCTCAAGAGGGAAAAAAGTGCCCCGATGATCCTAAGTGTGTTCACACACATCACAACCAAAATATATCAACAAATCCCTTGTGGGATTGATGCAATGAACAAGGAGCTTGCACTCATGTATAAGGAAGTTCCATGTTATAACGAAAGAGATCAATCCACAAAACGAATCAAGCCCAAAACTTTGTGGAAATCTTCACACTTCTCCCTAGGCAGAGCCTTTGTAAAAACGTATGCAATGTTATCCTGTGTGGGCACATATGCCAAAATGGTATCTCCAATAGAGACCCTACCCCTAACATAATGATAATGCACCTCAATGTGCTTTGTGCAAGCATGGAACATAGGGTTCCTCACAACTTCCAATGCACTCTGACTGCTAGTGAAGATGGTGGTGGCAGAAGATTGACCAACATCCAAATTAGCAAAGAGGCATCTGAGCCATACAAACTCAATAGTCATTGTGAAAGCTGCCCTATACTCAACCTCACAACTTGTAGTGGCCATAATAGGCTTCATCTTGCTCAAACAAGGTATGCATGAGCTAACAAACATGAAACTGTTAGACGACCGCCGGATTGGCGATTGTAAAAACTGAATCTTGTTTGCACAAACGAAAGGTTGTTACATCGATACTTTGTAATATTTATATAAAGCAATGAAAAAGAGACGCTTCAGGACATTCACTGGGCTCACCAGACTGTCTGTCTGGGTGGTTGAGTTGAACGCTACTGTAGTGTCTGTTGAGCAATTCTGAGTATACTACTCTTGTTCTGTCTGGTTGTGATTGTTCTGTTGATTAAGCATATCGTGGTGTCGCTCTTTCTTGTAAGGTGTTGTAACTTGTTGGATGAAGTCTGTGTAATTGCGGTAGTGTTCTCAGAACTCTGAGTCATATTGTGTTGTCTTCGGTGTTGAGGTCTGTCCTCATACGATAAAGGTTAAGCTACAGTAAGGGTCATCTTAAGTTGCGTACTGGACCCCCCCCCCCCAGTACTCTGTGTCTGAGACTGTTGAGTTCTTCTATGTCTTCGGTTTTGTTTGATTGTTTGTACCTATTCGGTGAAGGTTGAATTACTGATATTGTCTCTAGTGTTACAGTATTTTGTATTCGGAACAGTTCTTGAGTTCATCAAGTATCTCTATATCACGATACCGCATAGTCTGGTGCAGTGTGTTCGGTCAACTTTGGGGAGAGTTTGGCTGAGTACTGTAAGATTGTAAGTGTAACGGAGTCTTGATAGAGTTTTGGGCATCAGTGTATTGCTGTGTGTGGAGTGATTAGTTTGGGAACTAAGTATAGGGCCTCTGTTTAACAGACCCCTTCCACTCCGAAGAACCTAATAAATGTTTAAACGCGCTACTGACAGTTAGTCCCGCGTTTAACATTGGCACGCACGGTGGGATAGTGGCAACAGATCAGATTGTTGCAAATCGATCGTGGAAACGCGACTATAGATTGTGAATCGATAGTAATAGTACGCGAGTAGTAAAAAAGATGATATATGCCGGTTACTCGATCCGGTGAGTCATATCCGAAGTACCGACAACCTTGGGTACCTAATTTGCTAAGGATGCCTCCAAGAGGTAGAAGCGCAGATAGGTCTAACTCAGTTGCCAAGGAAGTGAAGAATGTTAGAGGTGATTCCAACAATATTCCGGTGGAACTTACTACATTTCTGGCAGATTCCGGCACAGTCTGTCAAAGAAATAATGACTCCAGAGTCTGCGGATAGAAACGTCTTGGCCAAAGAAATTAGTGAAGGTGAAAAAGCACCTTGTTTTGGTGAAAATCCGACACCTTCCGGTGTTATTTCGGTACCAGTTGCTGAGAGTTCACAATCTTTCGGTGACAATTTACCAATTCTTGGTGGATCTTTAGTCCAGTCACCGCTATTTGGAGTAAGTACTCCTACATTTGATACCAAGGAGAAGGGTAGCTTGTTCGGAACTAAAATCAAAAACATACTGAACGATATTGGCAAGCCGGAAAGTGTACAGACTGACGACACAGATTCAGACGGTTCAGATATTCTGCCTCGGGATACAGAAGATAGTCCCAATACCACCGCCAGCACGATGAGTGGGCAACAACAACAACAACAACAGCAATAGCTATTTCCACCCCGGTCGACTCCAACAGGAGTAATGTACACTAAATTTGGAGGATTTCCAGGTGATGACCCAGATGCTCATGTACGCACATTTGAGATAAGTTACGCAGTGCTCAATCATCCACCTGATCCGGCGCATAAAGCTATTGTCTTCCGGTCTACATTGGTTAATGAAGCAGCCAAGTGGCTTACAGAATATGATATTAACCATTTCGGCACCTATGAAGCGGTAAGGGATGCATTTTTGCAGAGATTCAGGCTAAAGAAGAATCCAGCCGAAATTTTCGATTACCTGCAAAACAATAGACAGAAGATGAATCAGACAGTGCAGGAATATGCCACCCTATTCAGAATGCATTTGAGGCAATTGCCCCCAGCACATGCCAACCTACCGGATGATGTTATCACTCAATGGTTTATCAATGGTGTGACTCCGCAACTTAAACAGATTATGATCATACGCTGTGTGGAAGCTATGATGCTAGATGCGGTGATCACAATGGCTTCGCAACTGGAAAACAAGATTGGAGGATTTACAAAAGACCTGAATGGTTAAAAACAAGTAAAAATGTTGCAGAAGATCTGACCAGACAGATGTACTGCACCATGTGCAAGAATTCAGGGCATACCAGTGCCACTTGTGCCCTCAACCAGTTGTTTTGTGCTATCTGTAACACGACAGGACATTCCACCGAAAACTACATATACAACGCTAAAGTACAGGGAACAGCAACAGTGAATGCAATTATACAAGAACCAGGGCAGCCTTCCAATCACTATGTACCTCCTCAAATGAGAAACAACCAGCAGCAAGGATATCGAAATTACAGAGGACAGAGAAATAATAACTACAATGCAAACCGTTGGCAGGCAAGACCAGCACAGGAAAATACTAATTTGCCACCACCTCGCTGCCATTTTTGTAGTGAATTTGGCAACATTAGAAGATTTTGTAAAGATGCAGCTGAATACGATCAGAGGAAGAAAGAGCGCCAGAACCCTATGACAAATATGGTTCAGATCACACCCATAGAGACACAAGCTGTAGTAGTTCAGACCAGATCCGGTAGGCCGCTACAACCAGCAGCTGAATTATTTGAACCGGGCATCCTAGAACAGCAAAGAACATATGATAAAGCTAGTCAGTGGACCACCACAGAACCTCCAGTGTTCCCAGATCCTATTCCAGTAACACAAGTTCCATTGCCTAAGGAAACTGCACAGGAGCAAGAGTCGATTCCAGTAACCGACGCATCGTCTTCAGAATCGATGAAAGAAACAAGTCAAGTAAATCAAGCATGGGAAATTTTATCTAAAGCATCCATTACTCTTCCTCTTGGACAATTACTTGCACTAGTACCAGGAGTCCGTCAACAATTCCAGTAACAGTTTAGTACTGAGTCTGCCTGCATTCCAGCAACAGCAACAGTACAACCAGAAACTGACGCTACGGTGGATCATTTGGTCCCATTGATTACGGTATGGTACAAAAAACATAAAATCAATCAAGTACTACTTGATGGAGGATCTGGTGTAAATATTGCTACTGCCGCTCTGTGTAAAAAGTTAGGATGGATGAAAATTGAGCCTGTCGAGTTTTTTGTAAGGATGGCTGATCAGTCTAGAGTCCACCCAATAGGACTAGTACGAGATGTGCCCATAACTCTGCAAGGCACAACATTTAAGATGACTTTTGTCATCTTAGAGCTACCAGAGTCTAGCTTGGATTATAATTTGCTTTTCGGCCTTCCTTGGTTGGAACAAGCCAAGGTGATACAAGATTGGTCTGCACAAGAACTCACTTTCAATGATAATAATCGTAAATATGTTGTAAAATTAGATGCTATATAGCCTTGTGAATTACATGCTAGACCCTATTTTGCAGAACCAGTTCATATGTTAGATGGTTTGTCAGATGATGAAGAAGAAGAGTTTTTGATGAATAATATTGATTTGATCTCCCTAGGAACTGTTGATCTACAATCTGTTGTAGATAATTGGAATCTGGCAGCTTGCACGGTGATGCCTGTGATGGAAGAAGACAAGAAAGAAGATACTGCTGCTGTAGATGACACTGATCTAAAACAACTTTTAAACCCACACGATGTTACAGAGAAGTCCCGACAATTCTGTGTTCCAGAAGATTAGTTAATTACATATAATTTAGGTGATGAAGTTAACCAGCGACCTGTAAAAATAAAGGAAGGATTGCCTGAAATGTTTCAAGTAGAGTTAATACAGTTGCTTCGAGAGTTCTATGATGTTTTCGCATGGGATTACAAAGACATGAAGGGTTTGGACCCTCGCATTTATCAACATAGGGTCATGCTGAAGCCGAAAGCTAAGCCAATCAAACAACCCAGCTACCGGATGAATCCAAACTATGCAGCAAAGGTAAAGGCAGAGCTTGATAGGTTACTAAAAGTCAGATTCATCGTACCAGTAGAGCATGTTGAGTGGATATCACCCATTGTTATCGTCCCTAAGAAGAATAAGCAGTTACGCATATGTGTGGATTACTGGAAACTAAATGCCGCTACAATGCCTGATCCGTTTCCTCTACCTTTTCTTGACACGATGGGACAGAGTAGGAGGACACGAAATGTACTCATTCATAGATGGATACAGTGGGTATAATCAGGTCAGAATGGCTGAGGAAGATATACCAAAAATAGCGTTCATCACCAATTGGGGTGTATTTGCTTGTACTATTATGTGGTTTGGATTAAGAAATGCCCCTAGTACTTTCCAGAGGTATATGCAGGAAATATTCTCCCCTTATCTTACCTCGTTCATGCAAGTATATCTTGATGATTTCTCTTTGTTCGGTAAGATGGTAGCACACTTGTTCCATTTACGGTGCTGCTTTGAGAAATGCAGAGAATACAGACTCTGTCCTAACCCAAACAAATCTGTGTTTGCGGTTTCATGTGGTAAATTGCTTGGCCATATTGTATCTGCACAGGGCATACAAGTCGACCCAGATAAGGCAGCAGCTGTGTTAGAAGCAGCTGTACCTACTACACCAAAGGAAGTAATGTGTTTCATGGGTCAAGTGAGATGGCATGGTCGTCATTTACGGTGGCTCGCTCATTTAGCCATTCCACTCAATCGATTAATCACGAAGACTCATAAACAGTTTGATTGGACTCCGGAATGTCAAACAACATTTGATCGTCTAAAATGTTTATTAACACAGGTACCAATTTTACAGCCTTCTGACTGGGATCGCTCATTCCATGTCTTCGTAGACGCATCAGATATTGCCATTGACAGTGTTCTGATGCAACAAACCGATAAGTGGTTCCGTCTTGTTTACTATGCGAGTAGAAGACTTGCTCCTACAGAAAAGAATTACTCTGTAACCGAAAGAGAATGTCTGGGTTTAGTGTATTCGGTAAAGAAATTCAGACACTATTTACTTGGCCGCAGATTTACTTTTCATGTAGATCATGTTGCACTTGTCTATCTAGTACGACAACAGCATTTAGGTGGTCGATTAGCGCGTTGGGTTCTACTTTTACAAGAGTTTGATTTTGAAGTAATCCATCGGCCCGGCAGCTCCCATGCCTTAGCGGATTTCCTTTCTCACTTAGATTTCGGTGAAGCTCCGGTCGGTGTAGATGAAACAACACCAGCAATTTATGTTTCTGAACCAACTAATGATGAAATTACAGACCCACCTATGCCATCTACATATTATGATCAGATATTGACATTTCTTACCGATGGATGTCTTCCTTCTACAACATCTCTTGCAATGCATAGTAAGATTGAAGTATACAGTCGCAAATTTCGGTTAATTGCTGGGGAATTATACTATATGGATCACACTGGAGTTTTACTTCGTTGTATTCCTCCACATGAAGTTAACTCAGTCATTGCTTTGGCTCACTCAATTCCTTCCGGTGGACACTTCGCAGCAGAGTTAACGCACCGAAAAATTCTGCAAAGTGGTCTTTGGTGGCCTACTATGTACAGGAATGTGTCTCAGTTTTTCAGACAATGTACCCTATGCGTTTGTGTCTTGTGCTTGCTTTTACTGTGTGCGCCATGGAAGCTCTGGCAAACTTCACCGATTTCCGTGACGGACTCCCTACTGATGTAGGAGAGTTCTTGCGCACCCGTGGGTTGGCTAATTTCGCTGAGCTGCTGTGGCATTCAATGGATTGCCACCCGTTCTATGCCCAGATAATCGTCGCCATCGCTAACACACCTGCCACCGAGCAGAGTTGGGCGATCACATCCCTACCCTCCCGAACCCCAATCACGTTCCAAGCCTTTGCTGATGCGTTTCGACTCCCTCGGCAAGGTCGGGAAAATGGCCCAAATCTATCGATTGCCACCATGAATCAATTATTCCCTAGGAGCTCATCCAACGAATATGCAATACTCTGCCGCCCTGAACTTGAGAGATCCACGCTACAATTCTTAGTAGCCATTCTTAATCTGCAGAAATGAACCTATGGCATCTCTCGACCTTTCTATTCGGCAATAGATTTGGCTACGAGAGAGCCTCTAAATTTTGCATCCTACTTCTTCGGCCGCATTCACAAGGAATGCGTTGCAATCATCAAGCAGGTCAACAAGGGAGACATGCCAAGGTCCACACTGCCACACATCATATCCTTTCTATTCCCGACTATTCTAGCAGCACAGCCACCACCCCGAGGACCCATTCTACGCCATGAAGAATCTACACAAATATTAGAGGATGATGAAGAAGAAGACGAAGAGATATTCCACCTTCTCCGCCAAAAAAGAATCAGGATAAGTTCATCCGATAGTGAAGTACAGGGGTCAGCCGCAAATGACAAGGTAGACGACAAAGAAGAAGAAGCAAACGAAGAAGAAACCTTTCACGATACCGCAACCTCCATGAATCATGAGTCTTCAGCACAGTCCTCTTCAGAACAACAACAAGAGCAGGAGGCTCCCACCGAATCTGACACAAGCGCATCAACAGAAGCATCTCAGCAACAATCGGAGCAGGAAAAGCAAAGAGATGAAGAACATATAATTAAAGAAGTTTTCGAAGAACTGCTTAAGGCAGTCGAGTCCACAACTCCCGACACCGCTGAAACTATGCAACAAAACACAGAAAAGGTAACAGAATCTAACTCTGTTCTTCCCATTCCTCCACCAGATCCTCCAATCAACCCCACTATTCCTAGTCCACCTATTGTCCCCAATGAACCCTCTGCCTCTTCTTCCTCATCACCAAATTACTCACCACCGACCTCCGAGCAGCTCCTCACCGCATCCTCATCTCAACCTTGTCCTCACCTTCCACTTCCTTCGACTCCTATGATATCTGAACTTGCAACCATGGGTCAAATGTTGATCCACCTTTCACAACAACTACCTGCGCAAATGAAGCAAATAACAGAGAATATCCGAGATGAATTTCAACACAAAGTGGACGTGCTGGAGGCAGACATTAGTCCGCTCCACGAAGAATTAATAGTGGCCAAGGCAAAAAATCAAGAATTACATGAACAACTTAAGGAGTTACAGGCAAGACTTGACGAACAAATATCAGTTTCCGGTCAAAGAGATGAGGCACCAGCTGACCTCAAAAAGAAAGAAGAATTATTAAATGATGCAAATACAGAGATCATCCAGTTGAAGCAAGATCTACAAGACAAAGAAGATGCACGAGTAGCTTTAGGGAGTTGTTAGAAGAAACAAGACAGACGCTAGATGAAGTGGTACAACGAGGCCAAGAGCAGCATGATCTGGCTATGAAAATTGCTGAAGAACTCCAGAGATGCAAGACAGATTTATATGAAGTAAACAGTATTCTCAAACGATTATTGACCGAGGAAGCTCAACGACAAAAGGTAATAACAGATCTTTGAAGAGAAAGGGATGCCTACTCTAGGACAATCCAGTTTCAAAATCAAGAAATAGAAAGAAGAGAAAACCAACTGAACGCTCAAAAAGATAGATTAGTCAGAATGGAGAAGCAACTTGCAAAAATGAAAGTATCAAGAGATGCCGCACTATCAAACAACTTCTATTTACAAGAGGCTTTCCTGCAGATGCACGCAGAAGTTTTGCTGACTGAAGCCATTTCCTTAAGTTTTGTACGAAGAGATGCCCAATTAGTAGAACCAGATACTTTAAAATAGATGTTAGAAGCTGTAAAGAAGAAAATAGCCCGAACTTTTAGATTAGCAAGATCCATGTACTTAGAAGGTATAGTCGATGAACCATGAGTTTTTACATTTTGATATACATGCGGGTTCGAGTCCACCGTGCGTGCCAAGTGTTAGTCGGCCGCCGGATTGGCGATCGTAAAAACTGAATCTTGTTCGCACGAACGAAAGGTTGTTACACCGATACTTTGTAATCTTTATATAAAGCAATGAAAAAGAGATGCTTCAGGACGTTCGCTGGGCTCACCAGACTGTCTGTCTGGGTGATTGAGTTGAACGCTGCTGTAGTGTCTGTTGAGCAATTCTGAGTATACTACTCTTGTTCTGTCTGGTTGTGATTGTTCAGTTGATTAAGCGAATCGTGGTGTCGCTCTTTCTTGTAAGGTGTTGTAACTTGTTGGATGAAGTCTATGTAATTGCGGTGGTGTTCTGAGAACTCTGAGTCGTATTGTGTTGTCTTCGGTGTTGAGGTCTGTCCTCATACGGTAAAGGTTAAGCTACAGTAAGGTTCGCCTTAAGTTGCGTACTGGACCCCCCCCAGTAATGTGTGTCTGAGACTGTTGAGTTCTTCTATGTCTTCGGTTTTGTTTGATTGTTTGTACCTATTCGGTGAAGGTTGAATTACTGATATTGTCTCTAGTGTTACAGTATTTTTGTATTCGAAACAGTTCTTGAGTTCATCAAGTAACTCTGTATCACAATACCGCATAGTCTGGTGCAGTGTGTTCCGTCAACTTTGGGGAGAGTTTGGCTGAGTACTGTAAGATTGTAAGTGTAACGGAGCCTTGATAGAGTTTTGGGCATCAGTGTATTGTTGGAGCAAGACAATCAACAAATTGTGATTATACAAAGGGTAGAAGTAAAGACATGAAGAGAAGATTGAAGATCAATATCATGAATTGAAGGAAAGAATCAGATAGTAAAGTTCTTTAATCAAATGTACATTAGTTCTTTAAGATACTTCAATATACTTGAAGTAGTTACTGTTGGAGCAAGTCTATGACAAGCCTAAGTATTGGCTTGAGTCTCACAAAGTCATTAAAGAAGCTTCAAAATGAAGACTATGTAAAGTTCACTTGTGAACTACCTCTTGTAACTTTTGAAGAGTTTACTTAATGTAAAAGTAAGAGAATCTTAAGTGGTTGAGTCCACTTGATCAAGAATGGAAAGAGGAGCCACGAATTCGTGATTTGTGGTAGGTAGAGAATCAAATCAATCATTGATTGATTGGAGAGTGATTGAGGGAAGTTAGCCTCCCAAACTCAACTATAAATAGATGGCAGTTTTAGTCGTGGTTAGAGAGACCTATGTGAAGACCTCCAAGAGCTGAGCTTTATGCCATATCAAGGTGTGATTACAAGGCACACATATGTATCAGTAAGTCATTGTATTGTACAAGCAATATACTTTCATTTTCATGATTATTTGAGTTCATCTTTCCATGTTCTTGTGATGTGTACTACTCACTGCCATTACTTCAGTTTTTCTCAGTCAGCTTGCAGAGATTGTTTCTCTGCACTTGGTTCATCATTTTCAGTGATTTAACTTGGTAAAGTTAGCGCTATAAGGATACTATATGCTCACAAATTTTCATGTCATTTGGATGTTGGAATCTTCAGTTATGTTCATTTGAAGTCAACAGGGTATGTTCATCTTCACTTCTCTGTCAGGTACCCGACTTTTTCAGTCATCTTGTCAGAGTCATTTCTCAGTGTTTACTCATCCAAATTCAAAGATTGCAAGCTTGTTGGATTCAGCTTACTGTCTAGTATAAGCATACAAATTCTCATGATCATTGGATTCTTACATCTTGAGTTATGTTAATTTTTCTACTCACTGGTCTATTTCTGTAGCAGCCCGTGAAAATCGGGATGATGTCATCACTTGTTAAAAGTCATTCTCAGTGTGTGGTTTGTTATTTTTTATGAGATTACTCTCTAAAGTTAGCTCTTTAAGCTACCTAGCCTTCCCCAAGAGTAATTAATCTAATTGCTGCTGTGCTCAGAGAAATATGTAAAACACTGGACAGGTGTATTAACCAAGAATAGCAAGTTTTCACCTCTGAGCTAACTCCAACTTATCTGTTTTGATCTATCTTTTTGAGAGTGATCTTCCAAGGTACATAGGGTGTCTAATACATCCATTGGCAAGCTAAAAGGGCCCACCATCTACTCCTGGAGTTCATTTGGCTAGTGTAGAGCAAAGATTTTGCAACACCTCTTCATCTTCAACACATACCTATCCATCTCTTCAAAGTGGTATCAGAGCAAGGTTGGACAACATGGCAGATGGATTTCCTTCATCAATTGACAAATTGGACAGAGGTAACTACTCAGCTTGGTCATTAAGAATGGAAGCTTATCTCCAAGGTAGAAGTTTATATGGTTATGTGGCTGGAGATGAAGTTATGCCAAGTTTCAGGAACAAAAGTCAACCAACACAAGAAGAGCAAGAAAGATTGAGCACATGGTGCTCCAAGGATGCACTTGCAAGGTCTTATCTCCTCAACTCTATCTCAGATTTTTTGTTGCCTCACATTAGAAGTTGTAAGACATCTCAGGAAGTGTGGGATGCACTTGAAGCTTTCTTTGCTTCAAGTACTAAAGCTAGGAAGCATCAACTATGGCTGGATTTCACAACTCTCAAGAAGGCTCCCAAACAAAATGTGATTGATTTTGTCACAAAGCTCAAGGACATAGCAGATCAGTTGGGAAGCATTGGAGAGGTAATAGATGAAGAGCAAATTGTAAGGCAGGTCATCAATGGCTTGAAGGCAGATGACAAGTGGGAAGCATTCACCACAGCTATGGATTTGTACATGGACATGCATGTACCTGATTTCAACACACTCATTGGACAATTACTTACTCAAGAGGCAAAGCTTATCAAAAATGGAGAAAGCTCTAAAGGTAATCAATCTTCAGCTTTATACACGGATAAAAGCAAGTCTAAAGATAACAAAGGAAAGGCAAAGAAAGTGGATGATGAAGCAGGTACATATCAAGCTAACTATGCAGGTAGAGGAAGACATGGCAGAGGTAGAGGAAGAGGAGGTAGACAAGGCAGGGGGAGATCCCAAGACTCCAACTCATGTTCTATTTGTGGATTAACTAATCATACAACTGAAAATTGCTTTAGGAATTCCAGGAATCAAAGAGGCAGAGGATACAATAGAGGAAGTTATGGCTACTCAAGAGGAAGGTTCAACAACTACCATGGCAACTACAACAACTACAATCATTCAAACTATCAAGGAGGCTACAAAGGAAGGAGAGACTACAATAACTACACAGAAGACTCAAACAAAGAGGATTCATTATTGATCATGAACATGGCTATGCCACAAGGTAAATCTGATGAGCATATTTTCTACATAGATTCAGGTTGTTCAAATCATGTGGCAGGAAATGTGGCACTCCTATCAGATTTAGAAGATCCAAGGAATAAGCATGAGGTACAAACAGGAGATGATACAAAACATCCTGTGGAGAAAATAGGCAATGTCAAAGCACCTGATGGAAACATCAACCTACTCAGTAAGGTACTCTATGTCCCTACCATTACAAAGAATTTGATAAGTGTTGGGCAGATAGTAGAGAAAGGGTTGCAAGTCAGGTTCACAAAAGCAGGAGCATTTGTTGAAGATCCAAGTCAAGGATTCAGAAGAATTGCAAAAGGTGAAAAGACAGGTAGATTGTTCACATTTGAATTACAGGACACTAGAAACATTGCTCTCTTTAATTATGGCAGTCAGACACTCACAGAATTGGAAGTATGGCACAAAAGGTTAGCACATATTGGTGAAAGGTCATTAAAGCAAATTTGCAGGGACCAAAGTGTACTTGGACTCCCTAACTTGTCAAAACAACATATGATTTATAAGTGTAGTGCATGTCAGTTTGGAAAGTCTCACAGGTTACCATTCATGAAGAAAGGTTATATGCATGGAGATCTCTTGGAGTTGGTTCATACAGATGTATGGGGACCAAGCAAGGAAGCTTCAATATCAGGATCAAGGTATTATGTTTCCTTTATTGATGATTGCAGCAGATGGACTATCCTATTCTTTATGAAACACAAAGATGAAGTTTTTTCATGTTTCAAAAGATATTTGGCTCTTGTGGAGAATCAAACAGGTAAATCACTAAAAAGGCTAAGGTCAGATGGAGGGGGAGAATACTTCTCCCATGAGTTTGATTCTTTTCTTCAAGAAAGAGGAATCAAAAGAGAGGTAACTACAAGGTACACTCCTGAGCAAAATGGAGTGGCAGAAAGGAGGAATAGGACAATTGTTGAAGCTGCAAGGTCTATGTTAAATGAAAAGCATTTACCTAATTACTTATGGGCTGAGGCTGTATCTACAGCCACTTACTTGATTAACAGGTTGCCTTCAAAATCCCTTGATGGGATGACTCCATATGAGGCTTGGAATGGAAGAAGACCAAGTTTAGATCATTGTAAAATTTTTGGATGTATTGCTTTTGCTCATGTTCCTTCACAGGTTAGAGGCAAGATGGATCCAAAAGCAGAAAGGTGTGTATTTATTGGATATGACAACAATCAAAAGGGCTACAGGTTATACAACCCTACCAACAAAGGATTCTTGGTAAGCAGAGATGTAGTTTTTGATGAGAACAATTCATGGTATGAAGATTCATGCAGGAAGGTCAATTTACCATATGATCTTGAAGAAGATTTTCCAAAGCTTGGTAGAGAACAATCAAAGATTGAAGAACAAGACACCTCAGAGGATGATGAAGAATGTCAGATGGAAAAGATCAAAGCATGGAAGTCTAAAGGTAAAGCAAAATTGCAGGAACTTGGACATGAGGCAGAATCATCACATCATGGCCTAAGAAGATCTATGAGGGAAAAGAAAAAACCAGAAAGGTATGGGTTTGACACCTCATTAGTAACTAAACATTCTATCTACATAGCACAGGACATAAACCAAGAGGAGCCATCATCATTTGAAGAGGCCAAAGCAAAAACAGAATGGAAGCATGCAATGAAGGAAGAGATTGAAGCACTCGAGGAAAACAACACTTGGGATTTGGTGCCCAAGACTTCATCCATGAAGGCAATAGGCTCAAGATGGGTCTATAAACTCAAGAAGAATTCTGATGGTTCCATTAACAGGTATAAGGCAAGGCTTGTGGCAAAAGGCTTTGCACAAACTCAGGGAATTGATTATGAGGAGACTTTCTCTCCTGTGGCAAAGATGCCTACTATTAGGGTTTTGCTTAGTATTGCCTCTTCCAAGAATTGGAAGATACTTCAACTAGATGTGAAGAATGCATTCTTGAATGGTTGGATAACAGAAGAGGTATATATGGCACAACCACCTGGTTTTGAGAGTCAAGTTTATCCTGATTATGTGTGTAAACTTAACAAAGCATTGTATGGTCTCAAGCAAGCTCCAAGAGCTTGGAATTTCAGGCTTGTTTCATTCTTGCAGGACAAAGGCTTTCAACCAAGCAAAGCAGATCCTTCACTCTTTATTAAAAAGAGTAATTCTGAGGTCATCTATCTATGTGTATATGTAGATGACATTATATTGACAGGAAATGATGCAGATGGTATGAAGAAGATCAAAGATCAGATGAGAGAAGAGTTCAAGATAAGTGATTTGGGTTCACTTACCTACTTCCTAGGTTTGGAAGTTGTCTACAAAGATCATGGTTTGTTTCTCACTCAAAGGAAGTACATTAAGGACATGTTGGCAAAATTCAAGATGCAAGATTGTAAGATTGCAGGTACTCCAATGGAGGTCAATCACAAATTGAGCTCACATGAAGGTGAACTCATAGAGGACATCACATCATATCAAAGTCTAGTGGGTAGTCTCAACTATGCCACATTGACAAGAGTAGATATATGTTACAGTGTGAGTGTGCTAAGCCAATTTATGCACACACCAAGGAAACCACATATGGATGCTGCCAAAAGGATACTCAAATATCTCAAAGGAACCATAAATGAAGGACTTTACTATCCTTATGTATCTGATTTAGGTTTGAAGCTATTTTCTGATGCAGATTGGGCTGGCTCCAAGGAAGATAGAAGGAGCACTTCAGGTTATCTTACCTTTGCAGGTTCAAAGCTTATTTCATGGTCATCCAAGAAGCAACCCACAGTTGCTCTCTCTTCTACTGAAGCTGAATATAGAGGTCTTGCCATACCTACACAGGAAGCTATGTGGATGAAGACATTGTTCAAAGATCTTGGATTGGAGTTTGGAACTCCAACTATTTTTGGTGACAATATGAGTTCTATTCACTTGGCTGCTAATCCTATTTTTCATGCAAGGACTAAACATATTGAAGTTCATTATCATTATGTACGAGAGAAGATCCTAAGCAAAGAGATTCAAATATCATATGTGTCCACTCATCAACAATGTGCAGATATTCTAACTAAAGCATTGGATGGTACAAAGCTTTGCAAATTCAAGGCTATGATTGGTTTGCAGGTAATCTTGGAAGATTGAAGACCTCAAGCATACTTGGCTTGAGGGGGAGCTGTTGGAGCAAGTCTATGACAAGCCTAAGTATTGGCTTGAGTCTCACAAAGTCATTAAAGAAGCTTCAAAATGAAGACTATGTAAAGTTCACTTGTGAACTACCTCTTGTAACTTTTGAAGAGTTTACTTAATGTAAAAGTAAGAGAATCTTAAGTGGTTGAGTCCACTTGATCAAGAATGGAAAGAGGAGCCACGAATTCGTGATTTGTGGTAGGTAGAGAATCAAATCAATCATTGATTGATTGGAGAGTGATTGAGGGAAGTTAGCCTCCCAAACTCAACTATAAATAGATGGCAGTTTTAGTCGTGGTTAGAGAGACCTATGTGAAGACCTCCAAGAGCTGAGCTTTATGCCATATCAAGGTGTGATTACAAGGCACACATATGTATCAGTAAGTCATTGTATTGTACAAGCAATATACTTTCATTTTCATGATTATTTGAGTTCATCTTTCCATGTTCTTGTGATGTGTACTACTCACTGCCATTACTTCAGTTTTTCTCAGTCAGCTTGCAGAGATTGTTTCTCTGCACTTGGTTCATCATTTTCAGTGATTTAACTTGGTAAAGTTAGCGCTATAAGGCTACTATATGCTCACAAATTTTCATGTCATTTGGATGTTGGAATCTTCAGTTATGTTCATTTGAAGTCAACAGGGTATGTTCATCTTCACTTCTCTGTCAGGTACCCGACTTTTTCAGTCATCTTGTCAGAGTCATTTCTCAGTGTTTACTCATCCAAATTCAAAGCTTGCAAGCTTGTTGGATTCAGCTTACTGTCTAGTATAAGCATACAAATTTTCATGATCATTGGATTCTTACATCTTGAGTTATGTTAATTTTTCTACGCACTGGTCTATTTCTGTAGCAGCCCGTGAAAATCGGGATGATG
Organism: Ceratopteris richardii; assembly: GCA_020310875.1. Lineage (NCBI taxonomy): Eukaryota > Viridiplantae > Streptophyta > Polypodiopsida > Polypodiales > Pteridaceae > Ceratopteris > Ceratopteris richardii. The sequence continues at coordinate 201,698,913 of CM035408.1, read as the reverse complement.
TCATCACTTGTTAAAAGTCATTCTCAGTGTGTGGTTTGTTATTTTTGATGAGATTACTCTCTAAAGTTAGCTCTTTAAGCTACCTAGCCTTCCCCAAGAGTAATTAATCTAATTGCTGCTGTGCTTAGAGAATTATGTAAAACACTGGACAGGTGTATTAACCAAGAATAGCAAGTTTTCACCTCTGAGCTAACTCCAACTTATCTGTTTTGATCTATCTTTTTGAGAGTGATCTTCCAAGGTACATAGGGTGTCTAATACATCCATTGGCAAGCTAAAAGGGCCCACCATCTACTCCTGGAGTTCATTTGGCTAGTGTAGAGCAAAGATTTTGCAACACCTCTTCATCTTCAACACATACCTATCCATCTCTTCACAGTTACGAGTTAGGACTTGTATATATATATATAAGTACATGTTTGTAGAAGAGAGACATAGAGAAGAGAGTTGAGATGAGTTAGTTGATGTACATTGTACAAATCATCCATCAGATGTATGAAGAAAATAGATAAGTGAAAAGTTCAGAAATGGCACGTCAATCTTCTCTGCCATTCTCCTTCTGTGTTTAATCTTTTGAGAAATCCTTTTGCACGTATCTAAGTCAATAGCTAATCTATCTATGACTAGAATTTGAGAGGTTAATTGTGATCAGGTTGAGAGAATTTAGTTTAGGAACATTCATATGTGAAGATGTTCTGAGAGTCGTCAAAACTGGCACAGATTTCATGTTCAGAGAAATGATCATTGCTCAGTCCACAGTGTAAAGTTTTACACAAGTGAGGGCTCAAAATCTAAGTTGGAAGGTAAGCCATCTATGGCTAAAAGATCTTGATCAAACGGGATTTACTTTGGGAGAACCAGTGTTAAGAAGTTGCAGGTGTCAAAGTCGCCATTGCAAAGAAGCTGTTTCAGACATAGGTAAAGTGTTTCACACATTTCTCACACTACACTCAATCATTTTGAGAAATTTAACTTGGAATAGCTGCGCAACATTAAGGCGAAGCATTGTGCAAAGTTTTATTAAAAACTTTACAGGATTGATTAGTCAATGAGTGATTAATCTGCAGCAGACTTTCCAGGAAGTTTCAGTTTTCAACAGTTAGCCAAAATTCTGATAATTTGGTGATTGTTTTCTAAATTAAGTAGAGTCAGAAGTTGTTCTTGATATAGAGGAGTTCTAAATTCAAGTACAACTTGTTCTTTTGGAGATTAACACTCTCCATCAGTGGTATCAGAGCAAGATGTGTCAAATTTGAAGTGAAGAAGATTCCGACTACTGCAGAAACACAAATCTTTACATCTTGAAGGTGCAAAAGGATAAAGGTTGAAGAAAACTTAAAGGTAGACACATTGAAGCTATCAAAAGGATCAGAAGGAGTAAGATTTCAAAGTCAAGGTACATTTATTTCTCATAAAGGTTAAAGAATTGGCAATACAGGTAAAGAAACAATGGGAGATAGTCTCCAAATTGAGAAGCTGGATAGAGAGAACTATCCTGCATGGTCAATGAGGATGGAAGCTCATCTTATGAGCAAAGATCTGATGGGATACATCACAAGAGATGAAGAAAAGCCAGAATTTAGAGACTCTAGTGTTCCAACTAGAGAGGAGCTTGCAGACTTGAAGAATTGGATGAAGAAGGATGCTCAAGCAAGGAGCATAATCTACATGGCAGTCAATGACTATTTGCTTCCTCACATTAGAGGACTTGAAAGTGCAAGTGACATTTGGAATGCTTTGGAAGAGCATTTCCAAAACACAACCAAATCAAGGAAGGCTTCACTATGGGCAGAATTTACTACTTTCAAGAAGAAGGCCTCACAATCAATCTCTGATTATGTGACAAAGATGAAGGACATTGCAGATTCTTTAGGTGCAGTGGATGAAGATATTGAAGAAGGAAAATTGGTAAGACAAATTCTCACAGGGCTAAGAGGAGATGAGAAGTGGAAGCCTTTTATTCTGTCTACAGAACTTTCATTAGATCATTTCTCTCCTGATTTGAATCAATTGTTAGGTCATATGCTAACTTTTGAGAATGATGTCAAAGGAGATGTTGATAAGAGTGCAGGTCATGCAATGTACTCCAAAGACAAGAAGAAAGCTAACAAAGGAAAGCAACAATCAGGTGAAGAAGAAGGTACTTCAAATCAAGCAAATTTCATAAGAGGAAAAGGAAATGGCAGAAGTAGAGGAAGATGCAGAAACAACAAAGATAATGCAAGAGCTTGTTGGATATGTGGTAAGACCAATCATCTATCTCATGATTGTTGGCACAATAATCAGAACAATGGTAATTATCAGAACTTTAATCAAAGAGCAAGAGGTGGTAAATTTCAGAGAGGAAACTTCAGAGGTAGAGGTGGTAGGAATTCTTTTGGAAGAGGTGGAGGAAGAAGCTTCCAAAATCAATCCTATAATAACACCTACTACAACTATGCATCAGATCAGAAGGAGGATTCGACTCTCATTATGAATGCAACATATGAAACCTCACATGAGGACATGAGAGTGTTCTACATTGATTCAGGATGTAGTAATCATTTAATTGGAAATATTGCTTTGATGACTGATTTAGATCATAATGCAATTAACCATACAGTTCAGACAGGTGATAATACAAAGCATAAGGTAAAGTCAATTGGTTCAGTCAAAGCTAAAGATGGGAGCACTCTTTTGAGTAAGGTTCTTTATGTTCCCACAATTCCAAAGAATTTGATCAGTGTAGGTCAAATTGTGGAAAAAGGATATGAGGTAAGATTTACCAATGATGGAGTCTATGTTGAAGACCCTAGTCAAGGGTATAAACAGGTTGTTACAGGAAAGAAAGAAGGAAGGCTCTTCACATTGAAGGTACAAGGAAATGTTGGACATGCTATGTTCACATATGGAGAGCAGAAGGTATCTGAATTGGATCTTTGGCATAAAAGACTTGGACACTTCAATGAAAGAGGTATCAAAGACATGATTAATAATGATTCAGTGCTTGGGTTGCCTAACATTGCAGGTCAACACATGACATACAGATGTGAGGCATGTCAATTAGGTAAGGCTCATAAGCAATCCTATTCCAAGCATGGGTTTATGTATTCAGAAAGACTTGAATTGGTGCATACAGATGTGTGGGGTCCTTCAAAGGACTTTAGTATAAATGGTTCAAGATATTATGTCATATATGTTGATGATGCTACCAGATGGATCACAATTTATGTGATTAAAGAAAAGTCAGAAGTGTTTAATACATTTAAACACTATCATGCATATGCAGAAAGGATTACAGGTCAAAAATTGAAGAGACTGAGGTCAGATGGAGGGGGAGAGTATTTTTCAAATGAATTCAATGATTACTTGTGGAATGCAGGTATAAAGAGAGAAGTTACTTGCAGGTACTCTCCTCAACAAAATGGGGTAGCAGAAAGAAGAAATAGGACTCTTGTTGAGTTTGCTAGGTTCATGATGAAAGAGAAGAATTGTCCAAATTATTTGTGGGCAGAGGCTATAAATACAGCTACTTATTTGGTCAATAGATTGCCTTGTAAAGCTTTGCAAGGTATGACACCATATGAAGCTTGGTGGGGTAAGAGACCTACCTTGGATCATTGCAGAATATTTGGATGCTTGGCATATGCATATGTGCCATCTCAATTGAGGCATAAGTTGGAGCCTGTTAACCCCAAAAATGGTGGATTTTTATGCACTAATGTGGTTCTATTTAGCAGGAAATACGTTTGATTTCAGGTACCTGGGGAGTCCCAGCATTTCTCCCAAGGGACTTGTAAGTGGGGATGATAAAGAATTACATAATGAGGGAGAAGATTCTGTGACACTTTCTGATGCTGTGGAGGACCTTAATGAATATCTTGCTAGTTTCCGGAGTACGCTCATAGCCAAAAGGACAAAGGAATATAATTTAACAGAAAACTCCTTGAAGGAAGACAGTCCAAGGAAGAAATTAAGTTTCGGTAGATTCTCCTTAGGTGAGAATCGAACCAATATAGGTTCAGAGAGTTCCAAAAAAGGATTCGACAAGGTCAAAAAGAGAGAGGTCTCATGAAGCTGAAGACAAAGATGTGGAGAAGATCACTGCACTAGTATTAGATGATCCTGTTCATCTGGAGAAAAAGGTACCCCCTGTTGGCATGGGCAGTACTGTAACGAAGAAAAGGGGCAAAGCAGATGATGTTGAAGCCCCTCTGAAAACTGATCCCGAGGAGTTAAACCTTTGCAAGTTTTTTCTCAAGATGTGAAAAAGAGAAAACGGGTGACAAAAAATGAGGAAGTCAACAAAGTGGCAATACATCAAAGTGCCCATATTGTGTATGAAGATGCGCAGGCTGTCAGAGCTACTGTTGGTCATAACATGATAGAGTTAAATGGAAACCTTTTACAAGTTAGTGCTGCACATAGTCCTGAAGTACGGAAAGAAGAATCTCTTGCTTATGTGAATGAACTTTGGAGTGTCTTCGTTAGCAATACACCAGTGGACGTGAAGGATGAGGAGTCACATCATCTTTTTACTACTGTTAGATCCTTAAAGCTGGCTGTCAAGTCCGTTAGAGTAATGATAGATCCTCACACTGCCCTCAGCAAAGGCACAGCATATGTTTATTTTAACACAGAGGATGATGTCAATCGTTTGCTGCAATCAAGGTAAACTTTAAAGTCGAAGGGCAGTTGTAACAACTCTGACGAGCGAAACAGAAAAAGGGGGATTTTTGTTTCTGCCTCCCCATGGAGCTGACAAGAAGAAACGGAAAAGGGGAGGCTGCCGCCATTATCAGAGGGGAGGGCTGGCATTTTGTCTCTCTCTCTTGTTTTTTCGTATAGGCATCGAGGGGAGGAGGAGTGGCAGCGTGTATCTATCTGCTGGCGGCTTATCTGCAAAAGAGAGTTTTTTTCGGGGGGGGGGGGGGGGGAAATCAATTGGGGGGCTCGCGCTTCTTGCCTGTTCTCTGCAGGCCATAAGGACATTTCGAGAGCGTGTCTTGGGGGCTCTTCGACAGGGGCGGCAGGCATTCTCGGTAGCTGGAAGATCCATACAAGAGGCAACAGAGGAAGGAAGGAGGTCCATTGGAGGAGTCCGATTTCCAGGATTAATACATCCTGGTCTTATTGGGACTGCCCCCTCAAATGAGCTTCTCAGCATCTGGAATAGCAGAAAAAAGGAATTGGTAGAACGTGGCGTCGATGCAGCCGGTACAGCAGCCTTTTTACATACAAGACCCTTGGCCCTGCTTCCCACACCAGAGGGTGCTCTGCTTGGAAAAGTTTGGTGATTATAGCTTTCTCAGGTGTACACCTTGTTCTTTGGGTTATAGATGCTAGTCTTAAATGCACGAAGTTCTACTCCTAGATTTCTCTAACGGCATTCAAAAATAGTACATGCTTTTGAGTGCTATGTTTGTTTCGGGATCAGGATTTTATACTTTTTCCATAAAAGGGAAACAGATGTTAATGTTTTGTTCATTGGTGTTTTTAAGGTAGTTAATCGGGATGCCCTTTAAATGTGAAATGGAAAAGATGATATTGAGGGGTCGTCAGAAAAAGAGTTCAAGATGTCTCGATTGCAAGTTCATTCCTTCTGTTGTATAATCTAGTATCAGGAGATTGATCGGGGAGGAATTTATGTATGGATCCCATTATGGTATGGCATCTGACGCTTGAGTTCACCTTCTCTAATTCGGTTATTGGAGTATTCTATCTACATGTGTTGATGTGATGTTACATATTTTTCAGAGGATAGAAAAGCAGCATAAATTTTTATACTAAACAGAAAACACTGATAACATATCTCGTGTCTTCTGCTTCCATGAACATATATATTCTAGTTCATGTCGATGCTGTACCTTTCAGTATGAGCTGACAATACTCGTGCTTAGATTGAAGGAGGTACACAGCTATGTGAAGAAGTTGCCAAGGATGCTGCCCGCACTATTCCTGGACGAGAGAATGGTTGCAATTGTGACATAAAGAATCTGAGCCGAGGGTTGTCTTCTTTGAACATATCGAAGGATTTTGGATAACGAACAGGGCTAGGGAGCCTTCCATTTCTAGTTTATCCTTATGTCTGTTTAGTTCAAAGGAGGGGGGGGGAAAGGGAATTGCTATTGAATGTGGATTAGAAGAGAGCGAGATTAGCAAACCCATCCTCCTTCCTTCGAAATTTCTCAAAACACTTGGTGCGTTTGCCGGGAACACATGAGCTAGTGCATAGTGCATAAAAAGAATCCATTGCGAGATAATTGTGGGCTCTAAGTAATCCAATTGGACCGATTCCGAGGGATTTAAACCGAATAAAGTCTTGTAAAATCATTTTTTCCGTGGGCTTAAGAGCTATTCAGAGCCTAAGGTAGAAAAATATGTATTCATTGGTTATGATGATAAGCAAATGGGATACAGGTTGTGGAGTCCATCCACAAAGCAATTCCTTGTATCCAAGGATGTTACATTTGATGAGCAAGGTACTTGGTATGCAGGTAAATATAATGTACATACAGATGTTGAAGAAGTAGTGGATCAAAGGAAAGGTAAAGCAAAGATTCAATTACTTGATGAAAATGAGAATAATGAAGTACAGGTTGAAGTTGAAGAGAGGCCAAGGTTTGATCCAGAATGTGATGAACCAGAGACTTCAAAAAGTGCAGAAGTTAGGAGGTCATCTAGGCACAAATGGCAACCTACAAGGTATAGCTATGACACCTCATTCTTGACTACTAAAGATTATGCTTATTTGGTAAAAGAAGATGAAGATCCATCTACATATGATGAAGCCAAAGGCAAGAGAAATTGGGAAGAAGCCATGCAAGAGGAGTATGATGCATTGATAGAGAATCAGACTTGGGATCTGGTTCCTAAACCTAATAGCCAGAAAATCATTGGATGTAAGTGGGTGTACAAAACAAAAAGATTTGCAGATGGAAGTGTGTCTAGGTACAAAGCTAGACTTGTTGTGAAAGGGTATGCACAGACATATGGAGTGGACTATGATGAGACTTATAGTCCTGTGGCAAAGATGACAACCATCAGAACTCTCATAGCAATTGCTGCTTGTAAAGGTTGGAAGCTATCTCAATTAGATGTTAAAAATGCTTTTTTGAATGGTTACATTTCAGATGAAGTTTACATGGAGCAACCAGATGGATTCAAAGATCAAGTGAATCCAAATTATGTGTGTAAGCTCAAGAGAGCTTTGTATGGATTAAAGCAGGCCCCAAGGGCATGGAATTATAGGCTTGTAAAGTTCTTGAATGATCTTGGATTTCAAGCATCAAAGGCAGATAGTAGCTTGCTAGTCAAAGCAAGTGAAGATGGATTCATTTATGTTTGTATTTATGTTGATGACATAATACTTACAGGAACAGATGATAAAGGAATACAAATGATCAAGAAGCAGATGGAGAAAGAGTTCAAAATCAGTGATTTGGGGAACTTGTCATTCTTCTTGGGAATGGAGATTTTATATACTCAACATGGAGTATATGTGACCCAAGAAAGGTATCTTAAAAATTTGCTAACCAAATTTAAAATGGAAGATTGCAGGGTTGCACCTACACCATTGGAAGTGAACCATAAATTGTCTAGATTTGGAGGAGAAGAATTTAGAGACATGAAGCTCTATCAAAGTTTGGTTGGTAGCTTGATTTATGCTACACTGACAAGGCCTAATTTGTCATATGCAGTTGGTGTGCTTTCACAATTTATGCATTGTCCTAGAAAGGAACATTGGATTGCAGGACAAAGAGTACTTAGGTACATCAAGGGTACACTCAGAGAAGGGTTGTACTATGGATTTACTTCTGATACAAGAGTGAAGATATATAGTGATGCAGATTGGGCAGGTAATGTGGATGATAGAAGATCAACACATGGATATTTGTGCTATGTAGGAGACAAATTGATTTCATGGTGTTCTAAGAAGCAACATACAGTTGCTTTGTCATCTACAGAAGAAGAATATAAAGGTATGGTGGAAGCTGCAAAGGAGGTAATATGGCTAAAGACACTCATGAAGAGTTTTGATGTTGTTCAGAGTATTCCTATAATTTGTGGAGATAATATGAGCTCTCTATACTTGGCAGCTAATCCTGTGTTTCATGCTAGAACTAAGCATATTGAAATACAATATCATTTTCTGAGAGAGAAGGTCATTGATAAGGAGATTGAAGTCATACACACTCCTACAAAAGATCAACTTGCAGATATGATGACAAAAAAGTTTAGATGGACCAAAGTTACAGAAGTTCAAAGACATGGCAGGAATAAAAAGGTTGCAGATAATCACAATTGATGATTTAGGGGGAGCTGTTGGAGCAAGACAATCAACAAATTGTGATTATACAAAGGGTAGAAGTAAAGACATGAAGAGAAGATTGAAGATCAAAATCATGAATTGAAGGAAAGAATCAGATAGTAAAGTTCTTTAATCAAATGTACATTAGTTCTTTAAGATACTTCAATATAATTGACGTGAGTTAGTTGATGTACATTGTACAAATCATCCATCAGATGTATGAAGAAAATAGATAAGTGAAAAGTTCAGAAATGGCGCGTCGATCTTCTCTGCCATTCTCCTTCTGTGTTTAATCTTTTGAGAAATCCTTTTGCACGTATCTAAGTCAATAGCTAATCTATCTATGACTAGAATTTGAGAGGTTAATTGTGATCAGGTTGAGAGAATTTAGTTTAGGAACATTCATATGTGAAGATGTTCTGAGAGTCGTCAAAACTGGCGCAGATTTCATGTTCAGAGAAATGATCATTGCTCAGTCCACAGTGTAAAGTTTTACACAAGTGAGGGCTCAAAATCTAAGTTGGAAGGTAAGCCATCTATGGCTAAAAGATCTTGATCAAACGGGATTTACTTTGGGAGAACCAGTGTTAAGAAGTTGCAGGTGTCAAAGTCGCCATTGCAAAGAAGCTGTTTCAGACATAGGTAAAGTGTTTCACACATTTCTCACAGTACACTCAATCATTTTGAGAAATTTAACTTGGAATAGCTGCGCAACATTAAGGCGAAGCATTGTGCAAAGTGTTATTAAAAACTTTACAGGATTGATTAGTCAATGAGTGATTAATCTGCAGCAGACTTTCCAGGAAGTTTCAGTTTTCAACAGTTAGCCAAAATTCTGATAATTTGGTGATTGTTTTCTAAATTAAGTGGAGTCAGAAGTTGTTCTTGATATAGAGGAGTTCTAAATTCAAGTACAACTTGTTCTTTTGGAGATTAACACTCTCCATCATGTATTGCTGTGTGTGGAGTGATTAGTTTGGGAACTAAGTATAGGGCCTCTGTTTAACAGACCCCTTCCACTCCCAAGAACCCAATAAATGTTTAAACGTGCTACTGACAGTTAGTCCCGCGTTTAACAAAACAAAAACCACTCGTAGATGCACGAGTGGCATAGCAACTATCCCAGTATGAGTAAGAAAAAACATGTAAATATATCGGTAATGATCCCTTGTGGGGATAAAAAGATCCAAGTAGGTGGGTACCACTCAAGCAGTGAAAGATTCATTGAACTGCCTACCAATGCATGATACCTGGGCAATGCAAAAACCTGTTGGAGATAGACGTCTGCGAAAGCACGCGTACAGCACAAGGAAGAAGAAGAAGCTTGGAGCACAAACACACAATACTGAATGTATTACTAGAGAATGTACAAAGATAAGTAGCCCATTAGGGCAATAGGCATATATACAAGCCGGGGGAAAAAAACCTCCTAAAGAGGGAAAAAAGTGCCCTGGCGGTCCTAGAGTGTTCACACACATCACTACCTAAATATATCAACAAATCCCCCCTGGGAGTGATGCGGTGAACAAGGAGCTGGCACTCATGTATAAGGAAGTGCCAAGCTATGTGGAAATCACTCCACAAAAGGAAGTAAGCCCAAAGCTTTGCGGAAAGCTTCAAACTTCTCCCTAGGCAGAGCCTTCGTGAAAAGGTCTGCAATGTTCTCCTGCGTGGGCACATATGCCAAGCTGATCTCCCCAGCAGAGAACCTCTCCCTGACATAGTGATAATGCACCTCAATGTGCTTAGTGCGAGCATGGAACACAGGGTTCCTTGCAACTGCCAATGCGCTCTGACTGTCAGTGAAGATGGTGGTGGCAAAAGACTGGCCAACACCCAAATCAGCCATAGGGCGTCTGATCCACACACACTCAACAGTCACTGTGAAAGCTGCCCTATACTCAGCCTCACAACTGGAAGTGGCCACAGTAGGCTGCTTCTTGCTCAACCAAGATATACATGAGCTACCAAGCATGAAGCAAAAACTATTGGTGGACACACGAGTGTCATAGCAAGCAGCCCAATCTGAGTCAGAAAAAGCATCCAAATCTGGCGGTAGTGATCCCCCCTTGGGATAAAACAACCCAAGTAGCCGAGTACCACTCAAGTAGCGAAAGATGCGCTTAACCGCCTTCCAATGCGTGACTCCTGGGCAATGCATAAACCTACTCATCTGTGAGACAGCAAACTGAATATCTGGCCGAGTAATGCATAAGTAAATCAAGCATCCAATAGCCTGCTGATAGAGAACAGCATCAAATGCATCTCCAGCATCATGAAGAATCAATCGTAAACCTGTCTCCATAGGAGTGGCAATAGGCTTACAGCCTTCAAGGCCAAAACGCTGCAATAATGTGTCAATATATTTCGTTTGACACAAAGCCATTCCACATCAACGTGCATAAACTGAATGCCCAAATAGTGATGCAAATGCCCCAAATCAGACATCTCAAATGAGGCATGCAAATCAGCCTTAAAATCAGCAATATGTGTCTCAATAGGACCAGTGAGCAGCATGTCATCAACATAGACAACAATGATCAGAAGCACATCATTAGCACGCTTAACATATAAGGTGCTTTCAGTTGGACTGTTCTCAAAACCATGTGCAATCAGATAGGCATGAATCTTCTCATACCAAGCACGTGGTGCTTGCTTTAAACCATATAATGCCTTCTTTAACGTGCACACTTGGTTTTCATGCCCTTTCTGCACAAAGCCACGGGGCTGAAAAACATACACTTCTTCATGCAAGTCACCATTCAGAAATGTTGTTTTAATGTCCAACTGATGTACATTCCAACCATGATGGGCTGCAAGTGCACAAATGCTCCGAACAGTAGTCATACGGCATATAGGTGCAAAGGTCTCATCAAAATCAATGCCTCTTTCGTGCGCATAACCCTTTGCAACAAGCCTAGCCTTATACCTTTCAACTGTACCATCAGGTTTACGCTTCAGCTTGTATACCCACTTAGTGCCAATGGCCTTCTTGCTAGGAGGCAAGTCACATAAAGACCATGTACCATTCTTCATTATAGCATCATATTCAGATTGCATGGCAGCCATCCAATTTTCTGAATTCTGTGCTTCATCAAAAGAAACAGGCTCATTCTTATCACAGAGACTAGACGCAGCCATAGCATAGCAATCTGATGCAAAGGAGGCACTATGAGAGCCTGAACAAGTACGATATGTCAACGGTGCATCTAATTTGCTGTCACGCAAAGTCTGCACCAGCCATTTTGGCATAGTTTTTGCCTGCTCAATATCAGCTCTCTCATCAACAAGTGCATCATGTAAATCTGCATCAGAAATAGAATGATTTGCATCATCATATGAAACTTGCAAAGGCTGAGAAGTTGCCTCATTAGGACCAGCACTAGACTGTCCACCTGTAAAAAGAGGCATTAAAGTATCATACATGTCTTTGGAGCTAACAGATGTCTCCTTAGTACATGAAAGCAATGGCTGAATAGCATCTTCCACAAAGACAACATCACGGCTAATCAGAATGCGTTTAGTCTGTGGATGATAAACACGATAGCCTTTACTTTCAGAACTGTACACCCAACAAAAATACATTTTACTGCCTTATCATCCAATTTTCTATGATGTTGTTCAGGCACTAATGCATATGCCAAACAACCAAAAACACGCAGATGAGCAACAGATGGCTTGCGGTCATTCCAAGCCTCATATGGAGTGATAGACTGCAACGCTTTAGTGGGACACTTGTTCAGTACATATGCTGCACACATGACAGCCTCAAGCCAGAAACTATGTGGTAAAGCCTGACTTTTGACCATGCACCTCGCCATCTCCATGAGTGACCTGTTCTTTCTTTCAGAAACTCCATTCTGTTGAGGTGTATACGGCACTGTACACTGGTGTTTTATCCCACGTTTAGCCAGAAATGCATTAAAATCTGAAGACATATATTCCCCCCCTCGATCAGAACGGAGGGTGCCCATTTTACATGCTAATAGATTTTCAGCCAAAACCAAAAACTCTTTGAAGCACATGAACACTTTGGACTTTGCTTTGAGTGGATATACCCATGCATGCCTAGAAAAATCATCAATGAAAGTCACGAAGTAAAGGTAATTTCCAAAAGAGGGTGTCTGCATAGGACCACAGACATCACTATGTACAAGCTGCAATTTTTGCATAGCCCGAACTAAACCATCTTTTGGAAAGGAAGAACGCTGCATTTTGCCCAAAATACAGCCTTCACAAACATGTTTTCCAGGAGCCTCAAGTTTGGGCAAAGAGGACACCATTTCAGATTTCTGCAGGCGTAGCAAACTAGCAAAATTCAGATGACCAAAGCGTGCATGCCAAAGCTTTGCATCTGACATGGCCTGAGAATCATGAACTGCACATGCCGAATCATTCACAGATCTTTCATAGTCTATGAGCTTATACAGCCCACGACATAAAATGCCACAAGCAATAATCACATCGCCATTTGAGAGATCATGGACTGTACACCTGTCATCAACGAATTTCACACCAAGCCAATCTTGGCTAATGCAAAAACTGATAACAGGTTCTTTTTTATCCCTGGCATAAATAAAGCATCTGACAAAGTGAAAGAACTACCATCAGCAGTAGTCAGAATGATCTTACCAACTCCCATAACAGGATAAGAGGAGTTATTGGCGCATGTGACAGTATTCCCTGTAGGGGCAGGCTCGAGTGAAGAGAAGAAACTGCGCTGCGAGGTAATATGTTTGGTCGCCCCACTATCAAAGTACCAAACATCTGAGTCTACTGCAGACATGCATTGATCATGAGAAGATGGGTCAAAACTGCAGACAGTAGTAAACGCCCATTCTTCTTCCTGCACAAGATTTGCAGACTCTGTTTTTGGTGTAGAGGCCTCTGCAACAACCATTCCAGCCTCTTTCTTCTTTGCCTCTTTAGCAGCCAGTTTTGGACAGTTCTTTATGATATGATCATTTCCTTTACAGTACTTGCAAAACAATTTCTGCTTTTCTGATTTCTTCTCATCTTTATCCTGGTTCTTCAATTGTGCAGCATTTGCAGATTTCTGCTTACTAGTAGAAGAGCTCCATTTTCCTTTGCCCTTCTGACTAGACAGGAAAGCTTGATCTGCAACACGCATAATGGACCTGTTCTGCCTGGACTGATCTTCCTGCAAAAGAACAGAGACTAACTCCTCAAATGACAAGGCATTCGGATTGCCTTTCATCATCAACCGAAGAGTAGAGGCAAAACTCTGATATGAATCAGGAAGACCATTCAGAACGGTCTGCACAAGTGAGCTATCTGGTATAACCTCATCAGCAGAAATCAATTGTTCCTTCAGGTCTTTGATCTTTGTGAGAAAACTGTCCATAGAATCACCTTCATTCATGTGCTCACTCTCCAATTGTTTTCGGAGGTAAGCAACACGAGCCTCATTCATAGCCTGGTACAAAGTGGTAAGTGAGGAATAATGGCACGTTTGACAGACAAAGCTATCAATGCATGTGTCTGGGCATCTCTGCCATCCCAGCAAATCTGCTCTACAGTAGGTGCAACAGAAACAGCAGCACGAACAGGAATCTGCGAAATATCATCTTCGACACCATCTTCATCAGCTCCAGCACCTGTATTTGTAGTACTTGTCGTTACAGGTGTAACAGGACGTCTTTCAACACCCTGCACAATGTTCCACAATCCTTTTGCAACCAGTACATGTCGCATCATATAAGCCCATGATGGGTAGTTAGTACCATCCAACTTATCCTCAACAGCCAACATACGGAATACATCACTGCTTTCAGCCATGGCCGGTGACTAAAATACCTTGATGCAGAAAATTGATTGTATCTCAAAAAGTTGAATGGAACTGCCCAGACGAGTTTTTCTAGACCTGTAGCAGACTTCGAGACGCTTAAACTGACAAACAGAAACTGGTATATACCTTTGGCACAAAAGGATGAAATAGCCTGCACAAGCACTGCGATAGTGCGTTCCGAGGCCGAAACGAGCTCAGATCGCGATTTCGGCACCACAGAGCGAAGCGGTTTTGATCTTGGAAACACCCTGAGTATGCTCACCAAATTTTGTGCGAATCTGAGACTGCAAACGGAGGAGTGTCGATGGCGCCCTAGAAGAAGCGACAACCTGCTCTGATACCAATTGTTGGAGATAGACGTCTGCGGAAGCACGCGAACAGCACAAGGAAGAAGAAGAAGCTTGGAGCACAAACACACAATACTGAATGTATTACTAGAGAATGTACAAAGATAAGTAGCCCATTAGGGCAATAGGCGTATATACAAGCCGGGGGAACAAAACCTCCTAAAGAGGGAAAAAAGTGCCCCGGCGGTCCTAGAGTGTTCACACACATCACTACCTAAATATATCAACAAAACCTGATCATATGAGGGACAACAAACTCAATATCAGGCCGAGTTATGCATAAGTAAATCAAACATCAAACAAACTACTGATAGAGAACAACATCATATGCATATCCAACATCATGAAGACTCAACTATAAACATGTTTCCATAGGAGTGGCAATAGGTTCACAATTTTCAAGGCTAAAATGCTGCAATAATGTGTCAATATATTTTGTTTGACACAAATGGGAGTCTTTCACCACAGCAATGGACCTATATATGGATATGCAGATACCCGACCTCAATACATTGATGGGGCAACTCTTCACATATGAGACAAAGAAGAATGGAGATATTTCTAGAGGTAATCAATCTTCTACCCTTTACATAGATAAGAGTAGGAATAACGATAAAGGCAAAGGCAAGAAGAATGAAGAAGATGTGAGTCACTCTCAAGTGAATTTCACAAGTAGAGGAAGAGGTACTAGAGGAAGGAGCAGAGGAGGAAAGCAAGGCAAGGGGAGACAATATAGTTCTTCACCTTGCAACATTTGTGGCTTGACCAATCATACCATAGATGAATACTTTAGGAACACAAAGAATCAGAGAGGAAGAGGCTTCCATAGAGGAGGCTATGGATAATCAAGGGGAAGGTTCAATAATAGAGGAAACAACTACCATCACAACTACAACCAAGGCTTCAACAACAACTATCAAGAAGGCTTTAGAGGAAGGAGAGACAACAACAATTATACAGATGATCAAGAGGATTCTTTGTTGTTAATGAATATGATAACCAAGCAAGGTAAAGATGATGAATATCTATTCTATATTGACTCTGTTTGTTCCAATCATGTAGATGGCAATGTAGCATTATTGTCTAACCTTGAAGAACCTAAAGGGAAGCATGAAGTCCAAACAAGTGATGAAACTAGGCACTCCGTAAAGAAAATTGGAAATGTTAAAGCATATGATGGTAATATGAACCTTCTAAGTAGAGTGTTGTAAATGCCAACAATAACCAAAAATCTAATCAATGTTGGACAGATTGTTGAGAAGGGTTTACAGGTTAGATTCACAAGACATGGAGTATATGTGGAGGACCCTCAACAAGGCTTCAACAAGATTGCAAAAGGTAAGAAATCTGGTAGAATTTTTACCTTTGAAGTTGAAGATACAAGAAACATTGATCTCTTAAATTACAAGGAACAAACCCTATTTGAATTAGAGATATGGCATAAGAGACTAGGTCTATAGGTGAAAGGACATTGAAGCAAAGATTAGAGTGTGCTTGGCATCCCAAATGTTTCCAAGCAACACATGATTTACAAATTTGGAGCATGCCAATTTGGCAAGTCACATAGGTAGTCATTCAACAAAAAAGGATACATGTATGAAGATTACTTGGAGCTTGTACACACAGATGTGTGGGGGTCCTAGTAGAGACACATTAATTTCAGGGTCAAGATATTATGTTTCATTTACAGATGACTACAGTAGATGGATGATACTTTATTTTATGAAGCATAAAGATGAATTCTTCACTTTTTTCAAGAAGTATTTGGCATTGGTTGAGAATCAAACACGTAAAAGTTGGAGGCTCAGATCTGATGGTAGTGGTGAGCATTTCTCACATGAGTTTGACTCCTTACAGGATAGAGGTATAAAGAGAGAGATCACAACAAGTTACACCCTTGAACAGAATGGATTGGTAGAGAGAAGAAATAGGTTAATAGTAGAGGTTGCAAGATCAATGTTGAATGAGAAAAAAATCCCTACTTATCTATTGGCAAAAGCGGTTTCCATAGCCACTTACCTAATCAATAGGCTTCCATCCAAATCTCTAGATGGGATGACACCTTATGAAGCATAAAATGGTAGGAGACCCACATTGGGCCATTGTAAGATCTTTGGGGGCATTGTTTATGCACACATCCCTTCAAAGGTTAGGGGAAAGCCTGATCCAAAGGCTGAAAGATGCATATTTATTGTTGGAGATAGACGTCTGCGAAAGCATGTGAACAGCATAAGGAAGGAGAAGAAGCTTGGAGCACAACACACAATCCTGAATGTATTACTAGATAACGTACAAAGATAAGTATCCCATTAGGGCAATAGGCGTATATACAAGCCGGGGGGGAAAACCTCCTAAAGAGGGAAAAAAGTGCCCCGGCAGTCCTAGTGTGATCACACACATCACTACATAAATATATCAATAAATCCCCCCTGGGAGTGATGCGGTGAACAAGGATCTGGCACTCATGTATAAGAAAGTGCCAAGCTATGTGGAAATCACTCCAAAAAAGGAAGTAAACCCAAAGCTTTGCGGAAAGCTTCAAACTTCTCCCTAGGCAGAGCCTCATGAAAAGGTCTTCAATGTTCTCCTACGTGGGCACATATGCCAAGCTGATCTCCCCAGCAGAGAACCTCTCCCTGACATAGTGATAATGCACCTCAATGTGCTTAGTGCGAGCATGGAACAGAGGGTTCCTCGCAACTTCCAATGCGCTTTGACTGTCAGTGAAGATGGTGGTGGCAGAAGACTAACCAACACCCAAATCAGCCATAAGACGCCTGAGCCACACACACTCAACAGTCGCTGTGAAAGTTGCCCTATACTCAGCCTCACAATTGGAAGTGGCCATAGTAGGCTACGTCTTGCTCAACCAAGATATACATGAGCTATCAAGCATGAAGCGAAAGCCACTAGTGGCCACAGGAGTTTCATAGTAACCAGCCCAATCAGAGTCAGAAAAAGCATGCAAATCTGGCGGTATTGATCCCCCCTTGGGATAAAACAACCCAAGTAGCCGAGTACCACTCAAGTAGCAAAAGATGCGCTTAACCGCCTGTCAATGCTATAATCTTGGGCATGCATAAATCTGCTCATCTATGAGACAGAAAACTGAATATCTGGCCGAGTAATGCATAAGTAAATCAAGCATCCAACGGCCTGCTAATAGAGAACAGCATCAAATGCATCCCCAGCATCATGAAGACTCAATCGTAAACCTATCTCTATAGGAGTGGCAATAGGCTTACAGTCTTCAAGGCCAAAATGTTTCAATAATGTGTCAATATATTTCATTTGACACAAAGCCATTCCACCATCAACTTGCATAAACTGCATTCCACCATCAACTTGCATAAACTGCAAATGCCCCAAATCAGACATCTCAAATGAAGCATGCAAATCAGCCTTAAAATCAGCAATATGCTTCTCAATAGGCCAGTGAGCAGCATGTCATCAACATAGACAACAATGATCAGAAGCACATCATAGCATGCTTAACATATAAGGTGCTTTCAGTTGGACTGTTCTCAATACCATGTAATCAGATAGGCATGTATCTTCTCATACCAAGCATGTGGTGCTTGCTCATATAATGAATTCTTTAACCGGCACACCTGCTTTTCATGCCCTTTTTGCACAAAGCCACGAGGCTAAAAAACATACACTTCTTCATGCAAGTCACCATTCAGAAATGTTGTTTTAATGTCCACCTGATGTACATTCCAACCATGATGGGCTGCAAGTGCACAGATGCTCCAAACAATAGTCATATGACATGTAGGTGCAAAGGTCTCATCAAAATCAATGCCTCTTTCCTGTGCATAACCCTTTGCAACAAGCCTAGCCTCATACCTATCAATTGTACCATCAGGTCTACGCTTCAGCTTGTAAACCCACTTAGTGCCAATGGCCTTCTTGCCAGGAGGCAAGTCACATAAAGACCAAGTACCATTCTTCATTATAGCATCATATTCAGATTGCATAGCAGCCATCCAATTTTTTGAATTTTGTGCTTCATCAAATGAAACAGACTCATTCTCATCACAGAGACTAGATGCAGCCATAGCATAGCAATCTGATGCAAAAGAGGCACTATGTGGTAAAGCCTGACTCTTGACCATACACCTCGCCATCTCCATGAGTGACATGTTCTTTTGTTCAGCAACTCCATTTTGTTGAGGTGTATAGGACACTGTACACTGGTGTTTTATCCCACGTTTAGCCAGAAATGCATTAAAATCAGAAGACATATATTCCTCCCCTCGATCAGAACCAAGGGTGCCCATTTTACATGCTGATAGATTTTCATCCAAAACCAAAAACTATTTGAAGCACATGAACACTTCAAACTTTTCCTTCAATGGATATACCCATGCATGCCTAAGAAAATCATCGATGAAAGTCACGAAGTAAAGATAATTTCCAAAAGGTGTTTGCATAGGACCACAGACATCACTATGTACAAGCTGCAATTTCTGAGTAGCCTGAACTGAACCATCTTTTGGAAATGAGGAATAATACATTTTGCCCAAAATACAACCTTCACAAACATCTTTTCCAGGTGCCTCAAGTTTGGGCAAAGAGGACACCATTTCAGATTTTTGGAGGCGTAGCAAACTAGCAAAATTCAGATGACCAAAGCATGCATGCCAAAGCTTTGCATCTCACATAGCCTGAGAATCATGTACTGCACATGCCAAATCATTCACAGATCTTTCATAGTCTATGTGCTTATATAGCCCATGGCATAAAATGCTAGAAGCAATAATCACATTGCCATTTGACAGATCATGAACTGTACACCTATCATCAACAAATTTCACAATCAAACCAATCTTGGCTAATGCAGAAATTGATAACATGTTCTTTTTGATCCCTGGCATAAATAAAGCATCTGAAAAAGTGAAAGAACTACCATCAATAATAGGCAAAATGATCTTACCAACTCCCATAACAGGATAAGAGGAGTTGTTGGCACATGTAACAGTATTCTCTATAGGGGCATGCTCGAGTGAAGAGAAAAAACTGCGTTGCAAGGTAATATGTTTGGTCGCCCCACTGTCAAAGTACCAAACATTTGAGTCTACTACAGACATGCACTGCTCATGAGAAGAAGGGTCAAAACTGCAAACAGCAGTAAATGCCCATTCTTCTTCCTGTACAAGATTAGCAGACTCTGTTTTTGGAGTAGAGGCCTTTGCAACAACCATTCCTGCCTCTTTTTTCTTTGTCTCTTTTGCATCCAGTTTAGGACAATTTTTTATGATATGATCATTTCCTTTACAATACTTGCAAAACAATTTTTGCTTTTTTTATTTCTTTTCATCTTTATCTTCCCTCTTCGATTGTGCAAAATTAGTAGATTTTTGCTTACTAGTTGAAGAGATCCATTTTTCTTTGCCCTTTTGACTAGCCAGGAAAGCTTGATCTACAACTCGCATAATGGATCTGTTCTACCTGGACTGATCTTCGTGCAACAGAACAGAGACTAACTCCTCAAATAACAAGGCATTTGGATTGCCTTTCATCATCAACCGAAGAGTAGAAGCAAAACTCTGATATGAATCAGGAAGACCATTCAGAATGGTCTGCACAAGTGAACTATCTGGTATAACCTCATCAACAGAAATCAATTGTTCCTTCAAGTCTTTGATCTTTGTTAGGAAACTATCCATAGAATCACCTTCATTCATGTGCTTACTCTCCAACTGTTTTCGGAGGTAAGCAACACGAGCCTCATTCTTAGCTTGGTACAATGTGGTAAGTGTATCCCAAGCATCCTTAGTTGTTCTGTAAGAGCGAATGTGAGGAATAATGGCAGGTTTCACAGACGAAGCTATCAATGCATGTGCCTGAGCATGTCTTCCATCCCAACGAATCTGCTCTACAATAGATGCAACAGAAATCAGAGCACGAACAAGAATATGTAGAATGTCATCATCTTCGACGCCTTCTGCCTCAGCCTGAGTACCTACAGTTGTAACAGTTGCAGGTGTGATAGGAGGTTTTTTAACACCCTGCACAATTTTCCACAGTCCTTTTGCAACCAATACATGTCGCATCATATAAGCTCGTAACGGGTAGTTGGTACCATCCAACTTATCCTCAACAGCCAACATACGGAATACATCACTGCTTTCAGCCATGGCCGGTGACTAAAATACCTTGATGCAAAAAATTGACTGTATCTCAAAAAGTTGAACAGAACTGCCTAGACGAATTCTACTAGACCTATAGTAGACTTTGGGACGCTTATACTGGCGAACATAAACCGGTATATACCTTTGGCACAAAAAGATGAAATAGCCTACACAAGCGCTACAATAGTGCATTCAGAGGGCGAAACGAGCTCAGATCGCGATTTTGGCACCACATAGTAGTTCCTGTTTTGATCTCAAAAACATGCTGAGTATGCTCACCAAAATTTGTGTGATTCTGAGACTGCAACCAAAGGAGTGTCGACGGCACCCTAGATGAAGTGACGACTTTCTCTAATACCAATTGTTGGAGATAGACGTCTGTGGAAGCACGCAAACAGCACAAGGAAGGAGAAGAAGCTTGGAGCACAACACACAATACTGAATGCATTACTAGAGAATGTACAAAGATAAGTAGCCCATTAGGGCAATAGGCGTATATAAAGCCAGCGAAAAAAACCTCCTAAATAGGGAAAAAAGTGCCCCGACGGTCCTAGTGTGTTCACACACATCACTACCTAAATATATCAACATTTATTGGCTATGATCAAAATCATAAAGGATATAGATTATATAATCCCACTAACAAAGGATTTATAGTTATTAGGGATGTAGTATTTGATGAAAACAACTCTTGGTTTGAGGATGATTGCAAGAAAATAAAGTTAGCCTATGATTTGGAGAGTGATTTTCTAAATCTGACCAAGGAAGAACTACATGCATCAGAAGATATCAATTCAGGGGATGAAGAACAAATCAATCTTGAAGAATTCAAAGCTTGGAGGTCAAAGGGCAAACTAAAGATTTAAAAATTTTAAGTCATTCCAGAGTCATCTAATCAAGCACTTAGAAGATCTCAAAGGGAAAGCAAGAAACCTATTAGGCATGGCTATGACACATCACTAGTCACCAAACATTCTATTTATATGACTAAAGAGTCTATGTCAAAGGAATCATCTACATTTGAAGAAGCTAACAAGAAGGAAGAATGGAGAGAAGCTATGTAGGAGGAAATTGAAGCACTTCAAGAGAATACCACTTGGATTTGGTTCCCAAGAAAGCATCCATGAAGGTGATAGGATCCAGATGGATTTACAAAGTGAAAAAGAATTGAGATGGCACAATCAACAGGTATAAAGCAAGGCTGGTAGCAAATGGCTTTGCTCAAACCTATGGAGTGGATTATGAGGAGACCTTCTCATCAATGGCAAAGATGCCAACTATCAGAGTTTTAGTAAGTATTGTTGCTTCAAAGAATTGGAACTTGTTGATGTGTGAAACATCACAAGAAAATGATAGCCAAAACCAAGAACTTTACTTCTTCAAATTTTTCCAGTCATTAAAATGACATACCTTCTGTATTTTGCTAATCTCTCTTAGCACAAATATTATTTCTCCAATATCTTTTGGTGCATGAAAGTAGAAGAGCAGAACTTTCCAACAAGCTATTACTTGCAAGAAACGCATATATAGAACTCAAGATATAGCCTTCACAAGATGACCCTATATGACTTCCAAAAGTGGAAATTTTGCCTGCTTTAGTAAATCTGAGTGTCTAAAAATGAAAATTCGATGCCTAGCATCGACTTACAACCAAAAGTCGATACTAGGCATCGACTTTGAGCTTTTTTAGCCACTTTTTCAGTGCCTGAAATGGCCGCTTAAACACAAGAACTGAGTAAAGCACTTTTATGCTAGAAGTCAATGCCAGGCATCGACTTTATGTTGAAACTCGATGCCAGGCATCGACTTGCTCCACAAACCTCATGTTTTCAAGAAGATTCAACAACAAGTAACACTCAAAAAATGAAAACAATGAATTATCAACACAAACTCGATGCTAGGCATCCAGTTGCTTGGAAAACTTGAACTTTTGAATTCATCACACAGTAGACAAGCATGGAGATGATGTAGAAAGTCTCATACATAGAAGCTTACTTAGTCCTTCTCATATCTCTGAAAAACTCAGAAATTTATAGGTGCTTTCTCACTCAGAGAAGCCCGACTATACTCAGTCATACAAAATGAACTCCTACTGACATTCTCTCACTCCCTTCCACTACGCGTCAGTTGATACAAACTAACTTATATAGTTTTTCTCAATCTCGTGATTTTAAAAAACTTCTAGAACTAAAGTGAACTAACTTTACAAATATAATACACTTGTGCATTTGTCCCTTCACATAGGCATGTGGTTTTCTTCTAAAGCTTTAACCTTCAAATATATGTCCAATTAGTGATTGTTTCTCCAACAGCTCCCCCTCAATTATTAATTGACATTCCCTATTTCTTCATATCATCTTCTTTTCTTTTACTCCTGCCATGCTTTTGAATGTACTGGTCTTCACACCATCCAAGCTCTTTGTCATTATGTCTGCTATCTGATCTTTTGTAGAAATGTACTCCACTTCAATTTCTTTCTCCATTACCTTTTCTCTCAAGAAATGATAATGTATCTCTATATGTTTTGTTCTTGAAATACTAGATTTGTTGCAAGATAAAGTGAACTCATATTATCTCCATGTATTGTAGGTATACCTTGATCAATGCCCAAGCTTTTGAACAATGTCTGCATCCATATAACCTCCTTAGTTGCTTCCACAAGTCCTTTGTACTCAGTTTCAGTTGATGATAATGCTATTGTATTTTGTCTCTTTGAACACCCACTTACAAGCTTATCACCAATGTAAATCAGGTATCCATGTGTTGATCTTCTGTCATCTTGATTACGTGCCTAGTCTAAGTCACTATATACTCTCAACTTCAAATCTGATGTAAAAGGATAATATAATCCTTCCTTTATAGTTCTTTGATATATCTGAGAACTCCTTGACCTACAATCCAATGTGGATCCTTCGGACAATGCATGAATTGTGACAAAACTCCCACTGCATAACTAAGATCAGGTCTTGTTAGTGTAGCATAAATCAAACTACCCACAAGAGATTGATACTTCCTCATACCTTTGTATTCTGCACCATCATATTTACTGAGCTTGTGATAACTTCAAGTGGAGTTGAAGCTTCTCTGCAATTTTCCATATCAAACTTCTTCAATAGATTCAAAAGATACCTTTCTTGTGATACATATATGCCATGATCTGTATAGGTGACTTCCATACCAAGAAAGTATGATAACTTTCCTAGATCGTTGATCTTGAATTCTTTTTCAAGTAATCTCTTTACCTCCTTGATTCCTTCATCTAAAGTACCTGTGATTATAATGTCATCTACATAAATACAAATGTAGATATAACCTTCCTCTCCTCTTTTGATGAGTAGACTTGGATCTACTTTTGAACTTTGATATCCAAGATCATTAAGATACTTCACGAGTCTATAGTTCCATGCTCTTGGAGCTTGTTTCAATCCATAGAGTGCTCTTCTCAATCTGCAAACAAAATTTGGATACCTGGAATCTATAAACCCTTGAGGTTGTTCCATGTATACCTCATCTGATATGTATCCATTCAAGAATGCATTTATATCCAGTTGACTTAGGGTCCATCCTTTTGAAGCTGCAATAGCAATGATTGTCCTTATAGTTGACATCTTAGCTACAGGACTGAATGTCTCATCATAATCTATGCCATAGGTTTGGGCATAGCCTTTTACCACCACTCTAACTTTGTATCTGGCTATACTTCCATCTGCAAGCTTCTTCACTTTATTGAACCAGTTGCTTGGTTTGATGCTCACATTTGAGCAAGACTTGAAGGGAGATGGAGATAAAGGACAAAGTTCTGCAATGTACATGAAAAACAAGAAGAAAGGAGATAAAGGTAAATCAAAGGATGAAGAGGAGTCGAGTTATCAAGTTTATTATGCAAGAGGTAAAGGCACTGGCAGAGGAAGACCAAGAGCCTTTGGAAGAGGTAGAGGTAATCAGAATAACAACAAGAAGGCTTGCTCGATCTGTGGATTGAGTAATCATTTGGCTCATGACTATTGGCACAAACAACAAGGATCAAACCAGAATCAAAACAACAATAGCAGAGGTCGAGGTGGAAGATATGAAAGTAATTTTCAAAGAGGTAGACAAAGTCTAAGAGGAGGCTATGGTAGAGGTGGAGAAAGAAGTTGGGGATAGAATCAATCCTACAACACCAACTACTACAACTATGCAAATGACACACAAAATGAAAGTCATACATCATTGATGATGAATTCAATTAGCACATCAGATAAAGAAGATCTAAAGGTATTTTACATTGACTCTGGATGTTCTAATCATTTGTCAGGAAACATAGAATTGATGTCAGAATTGGAAAAAGGCATTTCTAGTCATAGTGTTCAAACAGGTGATAATACAAGACATAGTGTACATTCAATTAGAAAATTGAAATGCAAAAGTGGAGCAGATTTGCTAACCAATGTTTTGTATGTTCCCACAATACCTAAAAACTTGATTAGTGTGGGGAAAATAGTTGAAAAAGGTTTTCAAGTCAGGTTTACAAATGAAGGAGTATTTGTTGAATATCCAGAGAATAGATATAATCAGATTGTCTATGGTAAGAAAGAAGGTAGACTCTTTACTTTAAGAGTTCAAGGAAACATTGGTCAAGCTTTGCTCACACATGGTGAAGGAGTGATTACATAACTTGATCTCTGGCATAAGAGATTAGGTCATTTCAATGAAAGAGGAATTAAAGCTATGATTGCTAATCAGTCTGTACAAGGACTACCAAATGTGCAGAGTCAACATATGGTTTATAAATGTGAAGCATGTCAAATGGGAAAAGCAAACAGGTTACCATTTCAAAAGAAAGGATTCAAACATGATGGATTACTAGAGCTCATTCATACGAATGTATGGGGACTAACAAAAGAAGGATCTATCAGTGGATCAAGGTATTATGTTCTTTTCATTGATGAAGTGTTTGGAGCTTTCAAGCATTTTCATGCATATGCAGAAAGAGTAACAGGTCAAAAGCTTAAAAGACTAAGGTCTAATGGAGGGGGAGAATACGTCTCCCAAGAGTTCAATGATTATCTTTGGAATGCAGGTATTAAGAGAGAAATAACTTGCAGGTATACACCACAACAAAATGGTGTAGCAAAAAGGAGAAATAGTACTTTGGTTGAGTTTGCTAGAGCTATGCTAAAGGAGAAGAATTGTCCAAATTATCTTTGGGCCGAGGCTGTAAATACAACTACATATCTTGTGAATAGATTACCATGTGCAGCTCTAAATGGAATGACTCCATATGAAGCTTGGTGGGGTAAGAAACCAACACTAGATCATTGTAAAGTGTTTGGATCAATTGCATATGCTTATGTGCCATCACAACTTAGACATAAACTTGAATCAAAGGCAGAAAAATATGTGTTTATTGGTTATGATGAAAAGCAGATGGGTTACAGGTTGTGGAATCCTCTAACCAAACAATTTCTTGTTTCTAGAGATGTTACATTTGATGAACACAAAAGTAATTGTGCAGGTAAATAGAGATGAAGACTATATGCAAGCAAGTACATCCAGAAGTGGATTAACAAGAAGAAATGAAGAAGCTCCTATATTTGATGAAGAAGTGTATCCAGACACTTATGAAGAATGTGAACCAAGAAGGTCAAGCAGGACAAGAAGACAACCAGAAAGGTATTCTTTATGATACTTCTTACATAACTCAGAAGAACTATGCATATATGGTAAAAAATGATGAAGCACCTCAGAACTATGATGAAGCTAAAGGTAAGAAACAATGGGAAGAAGCGATGAAGGAAGAATTCAATGCACTGGAGGAGAACAAGACATGGGAACTTGTTTCTAAACCAAATGGTAAGAAAGTAATTGGACAGAACATAATGATTTAATGAAAGTTCACTTTGCATTGTAAAAGAGTACAAGTTGTCCCACCGAAAAAATTGGAGTCTTTAGATATCGATCATGTGTTCGAGCTTGTCTTAGCTGTACTTCTTGCATAGTCAAAAAATTGTGCCATCGATGCTCGTCTAATTCTCTGAGTGTATCCAACCAAAATGACAGTGATTCTTCAGGTAGCAGTTTCTGAGCGATTGCTACTCGTAAACTTGGCATAACTATCTCCATCAGTGCTATTGCTTCTAATCCATAAGCTAGTTTGAAAGGGGTTAATCCTGTTGTTACCTTGTATGTATTCCGATATGCCCATAATACTGCAGGTAGCAGTTGATCCCATCTTTCCGGTGCTTCTAAAATGAGTTTTCGAAGCATATTCAACAAAGTTTTGTTTGTACTCTCAGCCAAACCATTTGCACGAGGATAATATGGTGAACTAAATTTATGTGTGATCTGAAACGAATGTGTGAGTACTTTCATTAAATTGTTGACAAAATGAGTACCTAGATCTGTAACAATTTCCAACGGTAAGCCAAAACGTGGAAAGACATCCTTCAGTAGACACTTAGCTACTGCAACAGCTGTGGCAGACCGTAAAGCCTAGGCTTCTGCCCATATGGTAGCATAATCAGTACATGTCAAAATATAACGATTATTACTGAGGATTGCTGGTGGTGTAATAGGGCCAATGAAATCTAGACCCCACTTCTGAAAAGGCTCTAATGGCAAGACAGGTTGTAGAGGGAAAAGGTGACGTTGCAGGGGCTGTACAGATCTCTGACAACTATCACATTGTTTGACAAACTGTGATACATCCCTGTACATAGTAGGCCACCAAAGACCACTTTGCAGAATTTTTCGATATGTTAATTCTGCAGCAAAATGGCCACCAGAAGGAATTGAGTAAGCCAAATTAATGACTGAGTTAACTTCATGTGGTGGAATACAACGAAGTAAAACTCCAGTGTGATCTATATAGTATAATTCCCCAGCAATCAACCAAAATCGGCGACTGAAAACTGAAATTTTCCTTCGTATTGCAGGAGAAGTCTGAGTAGGAAGGTATCCATCAGTGAGGAAGGTCAAGATCTGATCATAATATGTAGATGGCATAGGTGGGTCTGTAATTTCATCATTAGTCGGTTCAGAGACATAAATTGCCGGTGTTGTGTCATCTATACCGATCGGAGCTTCACCAGAATCTAAGCGAGAGAGAAAATTTGCTAAGGCATGTGAACTGTCTGGCCGATGAATAACTTCGTAGTCAAACTCTTGTAAAAGCAGAACCCATCGTGCTAATCGACCACCTAGATGTTGTTGCCGAACTAGATAGACAAGTGCAGCATGATCTACATGAAAAGTAAATCTACGGCCCAGCAAATAATGTCTGAATTTCTTGATAGAATATACTAGACCTAGACATTCTCTCTCTGTTACAGAGTAATTCTTTTCAGCAGGGGCTAATCTTCGACTTGCATAGTACACTGGTCTAAACCACTTATCGGTTTGTTGCATTAGAACGCTCCCTATTGCTATATCTGAAGCATCAACAAATACATGAAATGGGCGATCCTAGTCAGGAGGCTGTAAGATTGGAACCTGTGTTAGTAATCCCTTTAGACGATCAAAAGCAGTTTGACAGTCCGAGGTCCAGTCAAATTGTCGAGGGGTCTTGGTTAGCAATCGGTTCAGTGGTATTGCCAAATGGGCAAGCCATCGTAAGTGTCGACCATGCCATCTTACTTGGCCCATGAAGCGCATTACTTCCTTAGGTGTAGTGGGTACAGGTGCTTCTAACACAGCTGTGATTTTATCTGGATCCACCTGTATACCCTGTGCAGATACAATGTGACCAAGTAGCTTTCCACATGAAACCGCAAACACAGATTTGTTTGGGTTCAAACAGAGTCTGTATTCTGTGCACTTTTCAAAGCAGCACCGTAAATGGAACAGGTGTGCTATCATCTTACC
This sequence comes from Ceratopteris richardii, assembly GCA_020310875.1. NCBI lineage: Eukaryota > Viridiplantae > Streptophyta > Polypodiopsida > Polypodiales > Pteridaceae > Ceratopteris > Ceratopteris richardii. Next base: position 201,670,485 of record CM035408.1, on the reverse strand, counting down.
GAAAATCGAAAAATCATCAAGATATACTTGCATAAAGGAGGTAAGGTAAGGAGAAAATATTTCCTACATACACCTTTGGAACGTACTTGGGGCATTTCTTAATCCAAACCACATAACAGTACATGCAAAAACACCCCAGTTGGTAATGAAGGCGGTCTTCGGTATATCCTGTTCAGCCATTCTAACTTGATTGTACCCACTGTACCCATCTAAGAATGAATACATTTCATGTCCTGCTACTCTATCAAGCATTGTGTCAAGAAAAGGTAGCAGAAAGGGATCAGGCACCGTAGTTGCGTTCAGTTTTCGGTAATCTACACATATTCGTAACTGCTTATTCTTTTTAGGGACAATAACAATTGGTGAGATCCATTCAGCATGCTCTACTGGTACAATAAATCCAACTTTGAGTATCCTATCAAGTTCTGCCTTTACCTGTGATGCATAGTTTGGATTCATCCGGTAGTTGGGTTGCTTAAGTGGTTTTGCTTCCGGCTTCAGCATGACCCTGTGTTGATAGATGTGCGGGTCCAAACCCTTCATATCTTTGTAATCCCATGCAAATACATCAGAAAATTCTCGAAGTAGTTGGATTAGATCTGCTTGAAATAATTCCGGTAAGCTCTCCTTTATCTAAACAGGTCGTGGATTTTCTTCATCACCTAAATTGTAGGTGGTCAGTTGATCTTTCGGAACATAGAATTTTCGAGGCTTCTCTGTATCCTCAGATGGCTTAAAAAGTTGTTGTAGATCAGCGTCATCTATGGTAGCCTTATCTTCTTCCATATCTTTTTCTGTTACAGTCATCACCGTACAAACTGTAGGATTCCAATTATCTACAATAGATTGTAGATCAACAATTCCTATGGAGATCAAGTCAATGTTATTTTTCAGAAACTCTTCTTCTTCATCATCTGACAACCCATCTAGCATATGGACTGGTTCTGCAAAATACGATCTAGCATGCAACTCGCAAGGTTGTATAGCATCTAATTTTACAACGTATTTACAATTATTATCTTTGAAAGTGAGTTCCTATGCAGACCAATCTTGTATCACCTTAGCGTGCTTCAGCCAAGGTCGGCCGAAAAGGAGATTATAATCAAGGGTGGATTTCGGTAATTCTAGTATGACAAAGGTCATTTTAAATGTTGTACCTTGTAAAGTTATTGGTACATTTCGTACAAGTCCTATGGGATGGACTCTTGACTGGTCGGCCATTCTGACAAAAAACTGAACTGGTTTGATTTCGGTCCACCCTAACTTTTTACATAGTGCAGCAATAGCAATGTTGACACCAGATCCTCCATCAATTAGTACCTGTGTGATTTTATGATTTTTATACCATACCATAATTAAAGGAACTGAATGATCGACCGTAGAATTAGGTTCTGGTTGCACTGTTGTTGTTGCTGGAATGCAAGAAGGCACAGGACTGAACTGTTGTTGGAATTGTTGTCGCACTCCCGGTACTAGTGCAAGTAATTGGCCCAGAGAAAGAGTGATGGATGCTTTAGATAAAATTTCCCAGGCCTTTTGTGTTTGGATTGTATTTTCCACAGATTCTGAAGATGATGCGTCTGCTGAAGATGATGTGCCTGCTACTGAATTAGAATCCTGTTGTTGTGTTCCTTCCTCGGTTAACGGAGCCTGGGTCATCGGAATAGGATCTGGGAATACTGGAGGTTCTACGGTGGTCCATTGACTAGCTTTATCATACATCCTTTGTTGTTCACGTATGCCTGGTTCAAATAATTCTGCTGCTGGTTGCAGTTGTTTACCGGATCGGGTCTAAATTACTGCAGTGTGCGTTTCTATTGGTGTGATTTGTACCATATTAGCCATTGGGTTTTGACGTTCTTTCTTCCTCTGATCATACTCAGCTGCATCCTTACAAAATCTTCTAATGTGACCAAATTCACCACAAAAATGACAGCGCGGTGGTGGCAAATTGGGATTTTCCGGTGCTGGTCCAGTCTGCCAGCGGTTTGCATTGTAGTTATTATTTCTCTGTCCTCTGTAATTTCGATATCCTTGTTGCTGGTTGTTTCTCATTTGCGGAGGTACATAGTGATTGGCTGGCTACCCTGGTTCCTGTATAATTGCATTGACAGTTGTTGTTCCCTGCACTTTGGCGTTATATGCGCAATTTTTGGTGGTGTGTCTGGTAGTGTTGCAGATAGCACAAAACAACTGATTAAGTGCACAAGTGGCACTAGTATGGCCTGAATTCTTGCATGTAGTGCAGTACATCTGTCTGGTCGGGTCTTCGGTGATATTTCTATTTGCTTTTAACCACTCCAGTTCTTCTGTAAATCCTCCAACCTTGTTTTCAAGCTGCAAAGCCATTGCAATCACTGCATCTAGCGTCATAGCTCCTACACAGCGTACGATCATAATCTGTTTAAGTTGTGGAGTCAATCCATTGATAAACCATTGAGTAATAACGTCATCTGGTAGGTTGGCATGTGCTGCTGGTAACTGCCTCAAATGAGTTCTGAATAGAGTGGCGTATTCCTGTACTGTTTGATTTATCTTCTGTCTATTGTTTTGCAGGTAGTCAAAAATTTTGGTTGGATTCTTCTTTAGCCTGAATCTCTGTTAAGGAAGCACTCACGAATTTGACACAACAAACAAAGAGAGAAACAGAATCTTCCAGAAAATCTGTGCACAGGTGTACAGTATGCGAAGTTAGTGTATGGTGTGCGCATAACAGAGCAATTAACCGCGGCGGGCGCGTGAGGCGCGCATAACGTGAATTGAAGAGTGACAGCACAGAGGAGCGCCACAGGAAAGTGTATATATATACAGCAAGATTTGGAGAATATACAGATGATAATAGAGAGAGAGAGAGCGAGAGTGTGTATGTGCAAGAATAGAGACGAGATATAGCAGATGCGCAGAGACGCAGAGTCATAGATAGAAGACGCCATAGATCGCGTATGTAAAAGAAGACGCCAGAGATCGCGTATGTACAGATGAATAACACAAGCCTGAAGTGACGGGTCTTTTTCATCTGAGAGAGATGGTAATAAGAAACTACTCATTGTAGGAGAGTTTCTGTAACTTGAGCAAGAAAAGGCCAAGCTTACTTGTACACATCTTCTCTAATTGAAAACACATGTTCATGTGGACGTCTGTGCGTAATCCTTACTTGTGAAGAGTCTGAAGCAATTTCGTGTTACGATAGGAAGTTTAGTTTATCGTTAACTATCACGACTCGTTACTAAACGTGCTTCAGTACCTTTCCTGTAAACGCATGTTTCGGTGAATAACAGTTTACTCAGTAAACATATTTCAGTAATTTTTCGGTCAGTTACAGTTTCTCAGAAAACAAGTTTTTCCGGTAGAACAACGAAGTATAACTCGTAGCAGGGTTCGAAGCTATGTATGAGAGATAGCTCATCTTGTAGCTAGACGTCTCTATTTCAAGCTGATCCTAGTTTCCGGTGGAAAGGAGATGTGCATGCAGTACAAAGTCTAACCGGAAAGTAGCACTTCAGAACTGTGAAGTTTTCTTAAAACTTCAGAAGAGTTCATTAAGTGGAGAAAGCTCACGAATCATTTTCTTACTTCTTGTATGTTCACTTGAAGTAATTATAACCAAATTAGAAGTTCATTTCGGTGAAGTTCTGGTACGATTTCGGTGACAGTTCAGTGACAGTCTGGTGAAGTTACGGTGGAACCTGTGTCGCAGGATAACACAGTTAAGGCGACGTTAATTAGGCTGAGCTACTGTTGATTACAGAGGTGTTCTGAATCACTCTAGTTTAGCACTCTATTATGGTGGCGCGACAATTTCCGCAGGCCTCACAGAGCTCAAGCCTTGTCACGAAACCCACCTTCAGGGCGAAAGTAATTCCGCACCAGTGGTATTAGGCTGAAGTTTTCGCCAACATTTGGTATCAGAGCAGGTTAGTTTCCCAAGAATTGGTATAAGAGCAGAGTGTTACCTGTCATGGCAGATCACGTCCAAATTGATAAACTGGATAGAGACAATTATCCCACATGGGTAATGCGCATGGAAGCCTTACTTATGAGTAAGGACTTAATGATGTACGTGACCGGAGAAGAAAAGAAGCCGATATTCGAAGATGATAGCCAACCAGAAAAGGAAGAGTTAGAAGCTTTGAAGCTGTGGCAGAAGAAAGATGCAACGGCAAGAGCCTACATCTACAATACTGTCTCAGATCATCTACTACCGCACATTAGAGGTCTGGAGAAAGCAGAGGACATATGGAGCGCATTGGAAGATCACTTCCAAAACACTACGAAAGCTAGGAAGGCCAGCCTATGGTCCGAGTTCACAACGTTCAAAAAGAAGCCGAGTCAAAGCATTAGTGACTATGTCACTAAAATGAAGGATCTAGCAGATAGTCTGGGATCCATAAATGAAGATGTAGAAAATCATAGATTGATAGCACAACTGCTCACAGGGTTGAGAGGAGATGAAAGGTGGAAACCTTTCGTACTCTCAACTGAACTTTCTTTAAATCACTTTGTACCAGATTTAAATCAGTTGCTTGGACTGATGCTCACATATGAGCAAGACCTGAAAGGAGACGCAGACAAAGGACATAGCTCTGCAATGTACATGAAGAACAAGAAGAAAGACAAAGGCAAGTCAAAAGATGAAGAAGAATCGAGCTCTCAGGCCTATTACGCAAGAAGGAAAGGCACTGGCAGAGGAAGAGCAAGAGGAAGAAGTAGCCAGAATACTAATAAGAAAGCCTGTTGGATTTGTGGGTTGAGCAATCATCTGGCGCATGATTGTTGGCACAGCCAACAAGGATCAAATCAAAATCAGAACAGTAATCGCAGAGGCAGAAGCGGTAGAAATCAGAGTAACTTCCAAAGAGGAAGACAAAGCCAAAGAGGAGGCTATGGCAGAGGTGGTATAAGAAGTTGGGGACAGAATCAATCCTACAACACCACCTACAACAACTACGCAAACGACACGCAGAATGAAAGTCATACATCGTTGATGATGAACTCTATCAGCACATCAGATAATGAAGACCTAAAGGTATTTTACATTGATTCTGGATGCTCTAATCATTTGTCAGGAAACATAGAGCTGATGTCAGAACTAGAAAAAGGTAGTTCTAGTCACACTGTTCAAACAGGTGATAATACGAGACATAGTGTACATTCAATTGGAAAAGTAAAATGCAAAAGTGGAGCAGATTTGCTAACCAATGTTCTGTATGTTCCAACCATACCGAAAAATCTGATCAGTGTAGGACAGATAGTCGAAAAAGGTTTTCAGGTCAGATTTACAAACAAAGGAGTATTTGTAGAAGATCCCAAGAACGGATACAACCAGATCGTCTTTGGCAAGAAAGAAGGCAGACTCTTTACTTTAAGAGTACAGGGGAACATTGGCCAAGCCTTGCTCACACATGATGAAAAGATGATTACAGAACTTGACCTCTAGCACAAGAGACTAGGACATTTCAATGAAAAAGGAATCAAAACTATGATAGCGAATGGGTCTGTACTGGGATTACCGAACGTACAGAACCAACATATGATTCACAAATGCGAAGCTTGTCAGATGGGAAAAGCCCACAGGTTACCTTTCCAGAAGAAAGGATTCAAACATGACGATGTGCTAGAACTCATACATACAGATGTATGGGGACCAACAAAAGAAGGATCAATCAGCGGATCAAGGTACTATGTCTTATTCATCGATGATGCAACAAGATGGATAACTCTTTATGTTTTAAAGGAAAAGTCCGAAGTGTTTGGAGCCTTCAGGCATTTTCATGCATATGCTGAAAGACTCACAGGACGAAAACTTAAAAGACTAAGGTCTGATGGAGGGGGAGAATACTTCTCCCGAGAATTCAATGACTATCTTTGGAACGCAGGTATTAAGAGAGAAATAACCTGCAGGTATACACCACAACAAAACGGTGTAGCAGAAAGGAGAAACCGAACTCTAGTAGAGTTTGCACGAGCTATGCTGAAAGAAAAGAATTGTCCTGATCATCTTTGGGCTGAAGCTGTAAACACAGCGACATACTTGGTAAACAGATTACCATGTACAGCCTTAGAAGGAATGACCCCTTATGAAGCTTGGTGGGGAAAGAAGCCAACTGTCACTCTAGCACAATGGTGAGTACCAACGTGAGAAGATCCACCTCATAATTGTCAATCCGTGGAGATGTGAGGACTAGTATGAAGACTATGAGCAAGTGAAGGCACAAGTGTGTGAGTGAAAAGCACACAAGCATGCACACACATACACACACACGCGCACACAAGGCAAGAACAAGGAGAGGAACAATGGAGTTCTTTGCATTAGTCAAAAAGTCTCTTACATAAGCTCAATTCACAAACAATCTAACCCCCAAAAATGAGCTCTCTAGCTCTTTTTATAGTTTTCTAACTAGCTTTGGTCTTGTCCAGACCTAGTGTTCGGCCTAGTTAAAAATTAGGTTCTAGAGCCTATTTGAGGGCTCAAACAGAGTCTAAAAATTATGAAAATTGATATGTAGCTAGTTCTAATACTCCTCAAGCTCGAGGACTCCTCGGCTTGCACAAAATGGAGTCTATTCTACCAAAAACGGAATTTACAATGTTTGTGTAGTGATTAAAATCACTTGAGTTGTGAATGGTCCATGGGAAAAAATGATTGGGCCTTGTTGCCGTATTGTGCATGACTCCTCCGTTGCGCTAGTATGCTCTTCATCTGACTTGTATGCCAACACTCCCCCCTTCCTAGCGTCTGTCGCCCCTGACAGACCTCTGTTCTATCGGGTGGTCGATATAGTATTGGATGACATTGGTGGCAAGTTCGTGTTCTCCTATCCTTAAGCCTCTTGCTAGATCAGCTTCCAATGCATCCCAATTTATTGCGCCAGGGGCCTCTGGTTGCGGGGTGGTGTAGTACTCAGAGTACATTGCTTGTTCACAAGCAAAGATATGGAGCAGGTGTGTTGGCTTCGGTGCAAAGATCTCCGAGTGATACTCCCAGAACCCTGATCTGAACATTTCTTTGAAGGTCTGTTTGTAACATGCAGGGAGATATTTGATGCGTGCATGCCAGGCGTAAGCCACACGAATACTGGGGGTGGTGCTCATGTCATACACCAAATCATAATTTCCATTGCTAAACCCCGGGAGGCGTATCTGTGGTGCGGCTGCATTTCTAAAAGTTTTCAGGACTACCTGCATCATATCTAAAATTTTAAGCATCATTTGAGCTGCTACATCTGGCATGGGCTTTAATCGCGGCATCCAATGGCGAATTGTTCCCATCATGTATGCTACCGACGGTGGTCCCTGTGGTGGCGCAATGTATGGGTAGTTCAGCCATTCCTTGCATTGCGCGTTGTTCTACACTTTGATATTGAATGCCTTCCAAGACCTGCGGCGTGGAACTGGACCGTAGCATGGATTATATAGGAGATGTAAAGGCGCATTGTTCCATGTGCGTAGCATTTCTGGATATGTCTCTAGAAGTTTCTGCCGCCAGGTGGGTTGACGAATTTTGCCTTTTTGCGCCTCTGGAGGAAGGTCTTCGGGTTGAAATTGGGTAGCAAAGGTAGGAATCTGACCCGTGACTCTCTGTATTTCTGCATTATAATCAGCCAAGATAATATAATAAGGCCTGTATTGGAGTTCGGATGAGAGGATAAGGCGTCTCGATGAGAGGTTCTTGAAGTAAGCAGATTGTAGCACAGTTTCCTCTATGACCCTCATGGCCTGATTTTGCACTACTGTGCGCTCTTCGTGAGAACTCCCGATTTCCTCCACTTGACGTAGCCATGGAGGCCGTGGTGCCTCGAATGTGTCCTGAGATTCTTCCGTTTGTTGGCCTCCTGGGAAGGGTTGTGGATCGTAATCTTCTTCAAATGTCTGTTCCACTGGAATTTGTACTACTTCTTCGTCAGTGGGAGCCTCTAGAGGGGAAGGTGGTCTCTCATATTGTAGTAGACGTGCTTGCAGTTCGGTGACCTGTTTCTGGAGATCTTTTAAGGCTTCTGAGTCTGTGAGAAGTGAAGCCACGGAGGGGGTGGTTGGAGAGGCTGCTGTTGTTTCTTTTTGGTGTTTCTGCTTCAGTTGTCCCAGTTCCTCTGATAGCTGGTCATGTGCTTCAAGCAGCATGGCATAGTCTTCCAATATGATCTTGATATTATCGGGGGTCACTGCTTGAAACTTTGATGGGCTGATGGGTGCCCCAGGTGTGCTTTCAATAGCTGCTTCTAGGTTCTCTTGATTTTGTACTTGCAGACGTCGATTCTCTTCCTGAGCGGCCGCAAGATGTCGCTTGAGTAGGGCCATATTTCGCTGAAGCTTTGAATTCCGTTCCAGCTGTGTCCGTAGGTGACCTTCTACTACCTGTATCGCTTCCTGATCTGTGTTCTGTAACTGTACCTCCAATATGCCATGAGCCTCTTGGAGAGTTTGGAATTGTGTGTGGAGGCGAGCATTTTCCTCCTCTAGTGCAGCAAGGCGGTGCTGTAGTGTCTCTGAGTGCTCGTGCAGGCGTTCATTCTGTTGCTGGAGCTGATTGTAATCTGTCCTTAAGTTTGATATACAAGCTAGCATGGTGTCCAATGCATTTCCTATAGATGAGTGGGTGGTGTTTACAGTGGAAGATGCATGGGAAGGGAATTGGGGAAGGGGAAGAGTGAATGATGTGTCTATTGAAGTCGTGTGTGTGGGTGAAATTGGTGGAGGGGGAATGGGAGGAGGTGGAATCGTGGGGGGAGGTGCCGTGGGTGGTGAAATGTCCATGCTTTCAGGAGTGGGTGCGAGTGTGGGGTCTGCCATATACATTGGAATGGTAGGTGGTGTGTGTGTGAAAGTGGTGAATAGATGAGAAGTGGGGTGGGGAGCTGAAAAGAAAGGAAATGGTTGAGACCTGGGTTGAAAAGTTCTAGCAAGGAGGTTATGGAGGGATTGTAGAAATGGAGAGATGGAGGTCCGGGGTTGAGGTCGTAGATTTGAGGAGGGCATCACGGGTTGCGTGGTAGCAGGAAAACCCATGAATGTGGATCTAGGGTCAGGATGACCTATGGCTGAGGGCATGGGGGATGGTTGTCCTAGGGCAGGCTCTATGAGCGGTTCGGTGGATTGTGTAGTGATGGGGGTTGCTTCATAGATTGGGTTATCGGAGGTAGAGAATAGGGTTGAAATAGAGATGGGAGTACGGAAGATGAAGGTTGGTTCGGTGGGTTGAGTGGTCGAGGTGACTTCCACTGTTTCTGCTCTAGGAGGCGATGGTGGGGGTGTGGGTGGTAGTGGCTCGGTGGATTCCTCATGGGTGACTGGGTGCTCTTGGCTAGCCGTTTCGGTTGCTTGGGCGGTTGTCCTGATGGGTTCAGATGTAATAGTTGGCTCTTCTGCAGTTGTAATGGGAATCTGGATATTCTTACCTGAGCGCGGTCGTGTCTGGAACCTTCGTGGATCATATTGAACTGGAGACCTCCTAATGGCAGTGCGCACTGCTTCCACTACCCCATATGTTTCTGCCATCAATAAGAGACCTTCCCTATATTCTGAGTCAACTCCTGCTTCTTCCAACAGCTGAGTCATGAGTACTCTACTGCTCTGTTCGGTGAGCAGTTGTTGCGATCGCACTCTTTCCATAATTTGATACAGCCTTCGGAGTTCTGCTGTATAGGCTGGGGCTTCAGTGGTCTCCTCTTCATAAGCTCCTTCTTCTTCTAGGTGTCCTTGTTGTTGACCTTGCTGAGCATCGCTCCAATGTACATGTCGGCCGTCTGTAGATTTTCTTCTTCTTCGTGAAGATGTGCCTTGTTCCTCTGTATCTGAATAAAACTCCACATCAGAGAATTGTGTACTTTGTAAGAATGCTTCGAAGTCCTGGGGGTCCATTCCTTCAGCATCTCCAGTTGCCGCAAATTCAAATTCAGGTGGAGTAGGAGGAGCTGAAGGGGTAGCTTGTGTCGTAGTTTCAGATCCCGACCTGGGTATCCTAATGGTAAAGGGAGGTACAGTGGTCTCCCTTCGTGGCGATGCTTTCGGAGTAGTCAGAACTTCCCTTGTCTGGACACAAGGGATCGCACCCCTCATGCGCTTGGATTGATGTGTGGACGTCTTGAGCTTCTTAAACATTTGTAATTGTGCCCAAGTTAAGGCACGTTCAATGGGAACATCGTATGCTAGGCACCAGTAAATAATGCGTGTGATTGCACAGCAACCGTTCACCACTAATTTCCTAGAAGACCTTTTATTTGCTTCATACAATTGATCTATAATCCATACCGGTAGCTTAATTGGTAACGCACCTGCTTCCGCTAAGTAGAGAGCGAACTAGATTCTCTTGTGTGGTTGTGTGAAGCGGTCTTGGCCGGGGAAAGCAAAATGTTGCATGCACATACGGAGAGGGATGGACACGTTTGGTGTGAGTGCTGCCATGTCTTTAAGCTTCAATAGTTTCCTATCCTTCATGTTAGTAGGAACGAGGGCATCCTTTTCAGAGGGTACATGTGTGCCGTGCATATTCAAAGCGTGTCGCTCACCAACTCCACAGTAAGCTCAAACCTCTTCAACTCGTTGTTGCCCAGCAAGGAAGGAAGAACAAATGATCCGGGTTTGTCCTTTTCTTCATTTGCTTGTAATGTGGAGACCAAATAGTAGCATCGGAGGAGATCTGGTTTAGGTAGTGGTGCTTCAAAGTATTCTGCTAGCCTTGCACGTTGCCATATGGTCTGGAGATCCTCGGTGTTCTGTAGAGTCTCGAACTCCTTGGAGAAAAATTGAAATCGAACCCATGATCTGTCATACTCGCACTTAGATTCCCATATATACTTGGCCTCTCCTAATGGACCTGGCATGCCATTGAACCAATGAGAATTGGCATGGACTCTGTCTGTGATCCCTGTGGGTGGATCCGGTACCGGAATTTGCTGAAGGTGTTGTAGCTCCACAGGTCATTCAGTTGATGGCACATCCACAGGTAGACTATCCACATCGATTCCTGCAGTAAGTATTCCTACTTGTGAGCTCGGACCTATCGCTTCTGCCATGTTACTTCTTGCCTTTTGATTCTGTGAGAATATAGAAACATGTGTTAATATTGTAAAGGACAAGTTAGAATCGTTTTTGTCCCCATTACAACATTATCATGAGGTTCGGGAGAGATTAGTAGGTTAATAAGTGCTCGGTGCTTGTGTGTGTAGTTAGGAATTGGTTGGACCTAAGAACTAAGTGGAATGATGTAGTGTGAGAGTGACGTAGTTAGTAGGTGGGCATGGATTTACAACTGGGGTCCAGGGGGTTTTTTACAAGTTTTAGGTTTCCAAATACAGTGGATGGCTTTGGGTCTTGGTTTTGTGGAGATTCGGGAGGGTTGCGTGAGTAATTCTGCTGGGAGTTGTTGTACCATTGGGACCCATTTACGAGTGAGTCTGTGCGTGCTTCTAGGTGGTAGTGTGTTCGAGTGTATCAGACAAGAGTGGGTGGCGGCTGCTTGAGCGAGTGAACCCTGTCGTGTATGATGTGAATTGTGTGGGGACAGTTGAGCCCGCAAGCAAGCCTTAGGCACCCAAATTTGTCTTGATTGTGGGTCAGCCTTCATCGACTTCTTGGGTACCCAAATGGATTTCACTTTCTCAACAGAGGTTTTAGGAGTCCTCTTATTAGCATCAAGTCGTTGATTACTAATAGGAAGTTGAGACCGGTGTTGCAGCTTAGTTACGGCCGGCAACTCGTCTTTCCGCACCCACATTTGTTTCATCGGCTGAGTTGTTCTGCTTCGCGCGTTCTTTTGGTCTCTCGCCCGGAGAGTCTTCAGTGATTGATCTGCCCTTAGTTGCTGCCTCCTTCTGGCCTTTGGAAAAGAAGGGAGTTCCCTTGTGGTTCTGACTCCTTTTTTGAGATCTTCATTCTTTTGCATCACATAGCCTTGGACAAGAACAGCATGATCAACTTCATGTGCACCCCTGTAGGGACCAGGAGTCCGTTTTTTTTCTAGTTCCTTGAGTGCTCCATTATTTAACTCAATTGTAATTCTAGTTTGATTCACCCATACCTGAAGAAGTCCACTTCTTGGGTTTAAGTTGACTGCTTGGTCATAGATCCAGTCTTGACCTAGGACAAGAGGTTCAGTGAGATCCTCATCTTGACACACTAGTACTTTAACTGTCATTGCCTCATCATGAATATAGAGGGGAAGTTCCACCTCGCCTATGCAAAGGGTTTCCACGCCTCCCAATCCTATGAGATATGCTTCCACAGGATTGACAGTTAATTGCAACTCTTGACAGTAAGACAATTTAACAGCACTAGTGGCTGCACCTGAGTCAATCAAGGCTCTTACAGTCCTTGCACCCTTCCCTTGTCCTATATCTAAGGAAAGGACGTCGGTCAGTTATTCTATGTGAGCTAACACCTGAAACTTCACACATAGCCACGTCATATCCTTGATCTGCATATGCGTCTTGCCTGGGATGCTCTCTACCTTGTCTTCTTAATTTCATTCTTCGTATGCGCTCTAGGGCTTCTGCTTGAGCTTCTTCTCGAATTCGCTTTTCTTCCTCTTTGCGTTTCTTAGCAGTGTTGAGTCGACTTAGCATTTCCTCTGTAAGAGGTTCCTGATACAACTTAACTCTGCATCCGCTAATATAGTTTGGGAGAACATCGCCTTCTAAAGTGGCTAGTTGCACTGCTCCACTTGTTGAGATTCTGTTAATGATCATGGGTCCGTAGCCTCTCTTTTCTAGCTTCCTTGCATGTTGTTTCAATGTGTAAACTAAAACTAGATCTCCTGCTTTCAAGCCCTTATCCTTCACATGGGCATCAAAGTATGCCTTCTGTCGTTTCTTTGCTGCATATATCCCTGCAGCTGCTCTCAGTCTTGTTTCTCCTAATCGTTCAAGGTCAAAAAGTCTAGAGGAGAGTTCATGACCCGTCCATTCGTGCTCTTGTGCTACCTTCAATGTAGGTATCAAGAAGTCCAAGGGTAGTACCGCGTTTTGGCCAAATACCATCTGAAAGGGGGTGGCTTGGAGTACCGTTTTATAGGCGACTCGGTATGCCCAAACAGCATGGTGTAGCTGTTTGTCCCAATCAGAGCGTTTAGTGTTTACTAATTTTGTCAGTACATTGCATAGGATCTTGTTGGTGCTTTCGGCTTGTCCATTAGCTTGAGGGTGATAGGGGGCCGACTTCTTATGTATTACCAAGAATTCCTGGAGTAGATTTTCAATCACTTCGTTCAAGAAGTGAGTGCCTCTATCACTTACAAGCTCTATAGGTAGCCCATATCTTGTGAATACATTCTCAAACAAGAATTTAGCAGTTGTTTGAGCATCGTTCTTTGTTGTGGCTTTTACCTCCACCCACTTAGTTAGATAGTCTGTTGCAACAATGATATATTCTACATGGGAACCCTTAGCTGGGGGATTAATAGGACCTACGAAGTCTATTCCCCACTTAGAGAATGCACGTCCACCCATCATAGGTTTCAGTGGCATCTCATCTTTGCGTATAGGATACTGAGTTCTCTGACAGACATCACATCGTTTCACATAGGTATGTGCATCCATGTAAAGGGTTGGCCACCAGAAGCCCGCAAATAGTATTGCCTTGATCACCCGATCTGGTCCAAAGTGTCCTCCTGCTACACCTTGGTGAGCAGTGTCCAAGATCTTGAGATACTCACTCTCATGGACACATAGTCTCAGGTAACCATCTTTACCACGCTTGTATAGATTATCACCAATGAGTGAGTAATCCTGGGCTTCTTGTTCTAAACTCCTTTTCCTAGCCAGAGTCATGTCTGGAGGGAATGTTTTCGTCCTCAGGAAGGATACTAGAGGTTCACTCCAATCTGGCACTATGGACACTTGATAAAGGGTGGCGTGTTCCACAGGTGGTTTAGTGGGACAGATTGGGCATTCCTTGCACAACTTTTGGACCTCCGGTTCCATAGTTGGCCAATGCACTCCGAGTCTCCTTAGGGTCTGTAAAGTTCGTTGTTTTGAATAGTGTTGCTCTAATGCACCTACGTGTGCTAATTGCAACCATTTAGCATACTCATCCTCTTCCACACAACAAGCCAAGATCCCTTGATCCGTGTGCTTGTACATGCTTCCTGCCATGATGTGGTACTTTTGGGCTTTCACAACCTCTCTATTCCGTGTGTTTACTACTGGATGGTTAGGCCCGTATGTCAATACTGGTACCAATGGCTTAGCCCACTGCGGTACTACTTCCAAGTTAAACAAGTAAGCATCAGGAAGGTCGTCTGATACTCCTTGTGGGGCTTCTCCAGATGTGAGCCTAGAAAGATGGTCAGCTCTCAAATGAGTCCTCCCTTTCCTTACCACAACCTCGAAATCATATTCCATTAGTAAGAGAAACCATCTTACTAATCTTCCTGTATTGCATGGCTTGTTCACGAGATATAGCAATGCTTGGTCATCAGTAAAAAATTTAAACTTATTTGCAAGCAAATAGTGTCTAAATTTCTTGACTGCATATACCATGCCTAAGCCTTCTCTCTCCGTAGTGGTATAATTTCGTTCAGCTGCATTCAATTGTCTACTGGCATAGGCAATTGGAAGATCCATATTACCTTCACCCGTAGGTTGTGCGAGTACACATCCAATAGCATAATTGGATGCATCCACGTGAACATGGAAGGGCTTGTTCCAATCTGGTGTGGTTAAGATTGGTCTGAACATAATCTTCGTTTAAGCTCCTGGAAGGAGTTCTCACATTCATCTGTCCACTCGAAGTTAGTCAAAAGTCCGTACATGGGCTTTGCAATGACGGCATACATGTGAATGAACCGGCGGTAGTAACCACAATGCCCCATGAAAGCTTGTACTTCCTTGACATTCCTTGGCCTAGGTAGCTCTGCTATGGCTCTCACTTTCTCTTCGTCAGTAGATATGCCGTTCTTTGACACTATGTGTCCTAGAATCTTGCCTTGCCTGACCATAAAAACGCACTTTTCTGGGTTTAGGCAGACTTGATATTCTCTACATTTGTCAAAGATTTGTCTGAGTTCAGGAATATGAGTTTGTCTAATGTTGGAATGAGCACAAAGATCATCAACATAGACTTCTAAGTTTTTCCTCAGGAACTCCTTAAATACATGGCACATTAGTCTCTGGAATGTTGCGGGGGCATTGGTAAGCCCAAATGGCATTACACGGAAGGCAAATATGCCCCATTCTGTGGCAAAAGTTGTCTTATGCTGATCTTCTGGAGCAATGGCGACTTGATTGTAGCCCGAAAATCCATCGAGGAAGCTGTACACTTCCTTGCCTGCTACTCTTTCTAAGAGATGCTCTGTGATGGGAAGCGGATAGTTATCTCGGATCGTGGCTGCATTAACCTTTTTCAAGTTAATGCATACGCGCAGCTTTCCATTTTTCTTGGGCACCACTACGATGGGGGATACCCATTCAGTGTGCTCAATTTCATAGATAAACCCAGCTTCAACCAGTCTGTCTATCTCCTCTTTGATCTTGGCAGCGTAATTATCGTTATATGTATATGGCTTTTGCTTAGAGGGTTTAGCATCTGTGGTCATGGGGATAGTGTGTGAGCATATGTCTGGATCAACATCTTTCAAATCCTTGTAACTCCGTTAGGTCATGGCCTATGTACGTGCATCTCTCCTCTCCTTCTTCTAGGGCCACTACTATTTTCTTGGTGGTTTCTTTGTTATCATAGGCCTCTCCTGCTTGTGCCTCTCGTTTAGGCATTCTTATCATGACTCTCCTGTCGTCTATCTCATACTTCTTAAAATTTTCTGGGACCTCAAACAAAGATTCTTCCTCTTCTGGTGAGACTTCTCTCTTCTTTCGTTTCTTTCCTTCTTCCTTCAGGGTCACATGTGTGGCTAATCTTACATCATTTGTAAGCTCTCCATGCCTTTGGGGTTGAAATTCAACTTCATGGAAGTATTCTTCATCTGATGCAAAAGGTGGGTCCATAATGATTGACTCTAGATCGGAGTCACTTGCATCCTCAAATGCATCAGGGATAGGTTCGCATTCTTCTAGAACTGCCTCTCCCATAATTGGCTCTATGGAGAAGACTGAAATGTCATAGCCATCCTCATCACAGTGAGGCGTCCATTGCTCCTCGTTGATGGCTACATCCATGGTTGCTAGGATTTCTGCCCAGCCATGGGGCTCAAATTCCTCATCAGGAAAGACTACAGGTGCATAGGCTGGGTCTTGAATGGGTCTATGTGTTTCGTTTGCACCTATATCTCTGGCCTTCTCTCTCTTCTCTTCTTCTACTGCTACTTTGCACATCCATAAGTGGGTGTCTTCATGCATCCATGAGGATCCTGATCCTATGGAATGCACAGATTCCGTATCCTCTTTGGCTCTATGGATGGGATTCCATTGAATAGGGGGAACATCTCTATGAGAGTAATCCTTGAGATTGACTTTGGTTGTAACACCTAAGTGCTGTAAGTACAAAGAATTGGTCCCCCAATCCTATACCACTTGCAACTGTCGCATAAAAGGTCGTCCCAAGATCATCTCATAGGCGTGATTTTTGCTGAAGTCACATATGGCAAATGTGTGCTCGAACTCAACACCACAGGTGGTCAGAGTTATTCCTTCTAGCAATCCTAAGGGTCTCTCAATATGACCATCGGCCATCTGTAATTTCATTCTCGTCAGTCTGAGTGCTGGCTTGCCCCAACGCTTCCATAGGGAAGTGGTGGCAATTGCAACTCCTGCACCTGAATCCAAAATTACCTTGGTCGTGTACTCCTGGTAGGTAATGGGAAGATAGGTGTTCCCTTCTTCACCTTCACACATATCTCCTATCTTATCCAAGGGTATTTCTGGCACTGTCCTATGTGATCCTACCTGGGAACGAGGTTTTGTTATCTCTGGTACTTGTTTGGCTACATGTTTCCATAATTCAGGTCTAACCTTGAGTAGCTCTTCTAACTTGAGATTGCACTGCACTTTAGTATTTTTCACTACCTCTGTGTTCCTAGGTATGACTGAATCTTCGTTTCTTACCATGACTGTGGGGGTTCTCATACAAGTAGACTTGGCTTCCCATGGGCCCGTGAAGTGGGGTAATTCCTGTAAAGAATTAGACTCGAAGTCTAGTCGTTCCTGAGAGTAGGTGCTCTCCTGCTCCTCGTAAATGGATGGGATGTCTTGTGGGAATTGGTCATGTGCATCATCCACAAGTTCAATGGGAGGAGGCACTTCACTTTCTTTAGCCCATTTGTCTTCTTGAATCTCTCGTAGGAATTCTGGTGTGAATCGATTCATAGAAGATGATGTGTCTGGCTCCGTAGAGTTAGGCACATAAGCTTCAGGCACATAGGCTTTCTGGGTAGGAAGACCTGCTCTTACACTGACCTTGTCATGGTGTTGAGGGGCGAGTTCCTCTTGTGAATGTGCCATTAGATTCTCCATTCTTTCCAATGAAGGGGGGTTGTCTGGTTCAGTGGAATTGGGCACATAAACTTCCGCTGGGGGATGGGTCATGTTTTTGCTTGCTTTATCTCTTTCTTGATTTTTTTCTTCCTTGGCAGATCTTGCAATTATGCCCTCTAACTTCTCTAGAAGTCTATCCAAGTGTAATTGTGTCTTGGCTGAGCCCGAGTAATTGAAAAGGCGACTGGCTTCAAACATAGTCTGAGCCAATGCGACCATTTTCGCGCAAAGCTTGGTTCTTTCTATCTCTAGGTCAGCTCTAGGGTAGCACTTGTCATGATCCGTTACATTTGGCCCTTCTTGGATTCTGGCCTGATATGCTTTAAGCATCATGTCTATGTCTTCAGGAGTGGGATCAGCTAATACTGATCCTGCTCGGGGTGGTGGGTGGGTTACGTGGGGTGTATTAGAGGGTGGAGGGATGGAGGATGATGGGGATGGTAGCGGTGGGAATGTGTGAGAGTGCGGTTGAGATGTGATCTCTATGATTTTGGCCTTGGTTTCTCGTAGACTTTCCTCTAGTTCACTCATCTTCTTTGCCCATTGCCTTTTCATTCTTTCACGACTATCTCTCCAAGCTCTAGTTCTTTTTTTTGTCATGCTCTCGGTTTCACTAACTTCTGGGCTCTTTTCCTGGCCTACCCCTTGGTTTTGCTGCAATGCCTGAGCTCTAGTTACTACCTGTACTGGTGCAGTGGAGGTCACACTCCCTGAGGAGTCTACCACTAACCCAATGACATTAATAGGAGTGATTTTTGGCATATTATTAGGATTTTTAGGGCAATCTCGTAAGAGATGCTCTTTCCCACACTCTTGGCAATAACCTTGGATCGTTACTGACTGGGGTTGTGTAGGTGGAGGCAAGGGACAATCGCGAATGAGATGATCGCCCTGACATCGGTAGCATGGTCCTCTAGGGAATGGGGGTCTTATCTACCTAGGTTGGGGTCTGGGGTTGGGGTTTGCATACATGACATTTGTGTAATCTGATTCCCAACTAGGTTCATTTGGCTCTTCGCTATAGTAAGACTCACCATGTTCAGGAGACTGCATGTAGTATACCTGGGGACTATGAACATGTGTAGAATCGAAGCTATGGTCACTGGGATCACTTTCTGAAAGCAATGGTGTTACGGGGACTATAGCTCTATTCAGGTTTTCTTCTGCAGCTGTATACTTTACAGGGATCACGTTGGATGGAGCTGGAGGTTGTTGGGCTAACACAGGCTGAGGCCTTTGCTGGGCTTGGTATTGTGGTTGGTAGGTTTGCTGAGGCCTCACATACTGTTGTGGTGGGTATTGGTTCTGGTATCTGCCTGGTTGAGGGTATGGCTGAGGGTAGGTTTGCCTAACAGCTTGCTTATTGTATGGGCAGTCTTGTGCTGTGTGATTTGTGTATCTTCGTTCTATGGTGCAGTACTGGCTACTAGGATTTACTTGGGGTTGAGCCATAATGGGACATACATTCGCCATGTGGTCGCCACCACAAGTGTAGCATCTCTTCACAGGGGCAAACCTTGGGATCTGTTTACCAGTGACACCTAATTTCTGAGCTACTTTCTCTGCAAGTTCCTCAATTGATGTGGATTGCGTGGAAGAGAGGCTAGAGGCACTATCTGACTCTTTGTATATCTTGGAAAGCTCTAACTCCTCCCCTAGGTTATCCTCGATGTCAATGCACATGCGTACACACTCTTCTATGGTCCTAGGGTCCTTCAAGTACACATAGGATCTTAACTTTGTACTCAGCAATCCATCCAAGAATAAAGCCACTTGCTTAGCTGGTGTGGGGAGCTCCGTAATAGGGCATCTTTCAAGATATTGCCTAAATCTTCGTCCTGCAAGTCTCACGGTCTCTTGAGGGGTTTGCTTGAAGCTGTGAATCAATGAGGAGGTATTATGTCTTATGCCACTCTTAGAGAATTCAATAACGAAAGCCTCCAGGAGTTGGTCTATGCTCCTAAATTGTCTCTCATTCAATGGTTGGAACCATGTAAGGGCTGTGTTCCTAAGGGTTAGACCAAAGGCATTATATTGTGTGAATAGGTCCTCCACTTGTTCTGCTCTCAATATTTGCCTAAACTCTGCCACATGATCGTATGGGTCTCCTGTGCCATCAAAGTAATTTTTCATGGACTTAACTAGCTGAGTTGGTCTCAAAGTCCTTGTGTGCTCTCTAGGTCGGGGTAGAGGAAACTCATCCGCATTTCTTTGATTCCTGTGAGCTCTAAGTATCTCAGGTTCTACTCTATTTGTTTCCGTCCTCGTTCTTTCTCTGCCCACTGGGTTAGCAAAGCTTACTTCTGGCCTATCTCTACTTCTGTCTCTTTGAGTTCCATGATCTTGGGATGTTCCCACTCCAGGGTGACCGTAGGACACATGTGACCTTGGTTGGGGAAAAATGATTTCACCTTTCCAAGTGTAAGCATGCCTATCATTTTCTGTCACCACGAAGATCCTCTCTGAGGCGTGATCTAAGTAGGTCACTCTGCCTGGGCTATCAGGATCCTTAAGCTCATAGATCATGATTGTTCCTATATCAAATGGCCGATCAGATTTATATCTCCAAAAGGCTTCTTCAGTTTCTCGGTTCAGAAGAAGATCTATGCTCTTATTATCTTGGGGAATCCACTCTCGTGTGATAATCCTAGTGAGAACCGATTTGCCTCGAGGAGTTCTAGGTTCTGCACCCATGTTTCCTTGCTCCAGGTCACCTAAGTCTGCTTCGGGGATCACATTTCCAAAGGCGTCCGTCCTATCGGGGTGACTGGTGACTACGTATATGGTTCCTTCTTTGTCCGAGTATGCTCCATTTTCAAACTTGACAGCTGGGTGCTCTAATCCAATGGATTGATCAGGATTCTTAATCTGTACCACAGATCTTCCTAGGCCGTCCTCATAGATGCTGGCACCTAACCGGTTGGTCCTAAGGTATTCCAACTGCGTTTTGTAAGGGCCTTCTACCCTGTACAAGTATGGCACTCCTGAACTTCCTATAGGTCTCTCCATGCCTTGAGACATCTCTGACTCACTGGTCTCAGAGCTAGGATAGTATGAGTGGTGGCTCAACTGCTGGGCCCAAGACCTAGCAGTGTGGTTAACACTAGCCTCTGAAGATCTAAGGCTTCGTCTCTCCCTTACTAGATGTCGTCCGGATCTAAGGTTCATATGCCTAGCCGAATAGCCCAATTTTGCCCAAGTACAACCTCATTGCCGAGTCCTTTGTATCAGTTACTCGATTCTTTTTAGTTGATTCCCGTTGCAAAAATTCTTGTCTGATATCACGTCGTAAGGTATATTTGAGTGTAATTTCGCACTTACAGTTGTTCGTTCCACGTTGAGTTCTTTTCCTTTAAAGTTCTCGACAGTACAAAGATTATGTCCTTAGCTTGACTTGAAAGTTTAGGTGTGCTTCAACTTGATAATTGCCTATCGTCGCCCTGACTTACTCCAACTTCTAATCGTTCTTAGCTTATGCTAGGAATTGACGAAGGGGAGTTGAGAGTATTCCGACCTTTCTTGCTCTTTAGTGCTCGAGAAGTTGATTCTCAAGCTTGCGCAAAACCCTTGCTTGGACGCTCTCAATTGCTTCTCAATAGACCTGCATCAGTCCCAAGATTAGCTCCAAGTTGACCTTTCAATTGACGGACAATTTATTTCAGACACTTTTTTAATGACCCTTGTTCCCCCTGTTGTATTGCTAAAAATTTCCTCTTGAGCTCCCTTGGTGTTCCTACCCCTCCATGTGCCAACTTCTAGATATCCTATCTCAAAAGCAACGCCTTATTCTTATAAAAAACAGTTGAGGGCGCGTAGTATATGCCACGAGCTTTCCGACAAGCCCTAGAGCTCAAAAAATGGATTTCGTATGAAAAAGTTATGGCCGTTCAGGGTTTAGGGGGTTAAACAGACAAACAGAACCTTTCAGGAGTTTGAATGCATTTTTCTAAGGCCTTTGCGAGTGTGTGAGTATTTGAGAGTGCAAATAAGCCCATCATTAGCCTAAATTTCCAAAAAATTTACCCCTAAATTTTTGCCGAAAATATCTGTCTATCGCGATAGAGGGTGTCTGTCGTGATAGACGGTGTCTATCGCGATAGACGGTGTCTGTCGCGATAGACGGTGTCTGTCGCGATAGACGGGGTCTGTCGTGGGGCTCTGTCTGTCGCGATAGATGGTGTCTGTCGCGATAGACGCTGTCTGTCGTCTGTCGTGGTCGCGATAGATGGGTCTGTCGTGATAGACGGTGTCTGTCGCGATAGACGCTGTCTGTCGTCTGTCGTGATTTGGTATGTCGCGATAGACGGTGTCTGTCGCGATAGACGGGGTCTGTCGTGGGGCTCTGTCTGTCGCGATAGATGGTGTCTGTCGCGATAGACGCTGTCTGTCGTCTGTCGTGGCTCTGTCTGTCGCGATAGACGGTGTCTGTCGCGATAGACGGTGTCTGTCGCGATAGACGGGGTCTGTCGTGGGGCTCTGTCTGTCGCGATAGATGGTGTCTGTCGCGATAGACGCTGTCTGTCGTCTGTCATGGTTTGGTCTGTCGCGATAGACGGTGTCTGTCGCGATAGACGGGGTCTGTCGCGATAGACGGGGTCTATCGTGGGGCTCTGTCTGTCGCGATAGATGGTGTCTGTCGCGATAGACAGTGTCTGTCGCGATAGACGGTGTCTGTCGCGATAGACTGAAAAAACGCAAATTTTTTAGAAACTTCTAGTGATTTAGAGTGCCCTAATGGTGTAGGTTACCGTGCCAAACACGCATTCACAAAATATTAAGTTTTTCTGTCTGTCGCGACAGACAGAGGTCGTCGTCTCGGGACCTGTGCAGAGTCTGTCGTACCTGCGCACGCTGCTGGAGAAGGTGGTACAGCTAGTTCCTGCAACAAAAGCTCAAAAACACGCCAAAAATAGATAGCATGCAAGCTCTCTCTCGCTCTCTCTCACAATGAAATGAGGGAAATGAGGTGGGGAGTGTAATATGACCAAAAAACTGAAATTTTTGTGGAGATGGAGATGGAGGTGGGAGATGGTGGGGATGATGATGATGATGATGGTGATGCGAAAGTAAGGAAAAAATGAAGAAAAATAAAGAGAAGGAAGGATATTACCTATAACTCCAATGTCTCAACTCGACGTCTTACCATCACACGCTCGTCCTCGAAGCTCTCTCCCCGGCAACGGCGCCAAATTTGGTGTCACTCTAGCACAATGGTGAGTACCAACGTGAGAAGATCCACCTCATAATTGTCAATCCGTGGAGACATGAGGACTAGTATGAAGACTATGAGCAAGTGAAGGCACAAGTGTGTGAGTGAAAAGCACACAAGCATGCACACACATACACACACACGCGCACACAAGGCAAGAACAAGGAGAGGAACAATGGAGTTCTTTGCATTAGTCAAAAAGTCTCTTACATAAGCTCAATTCACAAACAATCTAACCCCCAAAAATGAGCTCTCTAGCTCTTTTTATAGTTTTCTAACTAGCTTTGGTCTTGTCCAGACCTAGTGTCCGGCCTAGTTAAAAATTAGGTTCTAGAGCCTATTTGAGGGCTCAAACAGAGTCTAAAAATTATGAAAATTGATATGTAGCTAGTTCTAATACTCCTCAAGCTCGAGGACTCCTCGGCTTGCACAAAATGGATTCTATTCTACCAAAAACGGAATTTACAATGTTTGTGTAGTGATTAAAATCACTTGAGTTGTGAATGGTCCATGGGAAAAAATGATTGGGCCTTGTTGCCGTATTGTGCATGACTCCTCCGTTGCGCTAGTATGCTCTTCATCTGACTTGTATGCCAACACCAACACTTGATCACTGCAAAGTGTTTGGATCAGTAGCGTATGCTTATGTACTGTCTCAACTCAGACATAAGCTTGAACCGAAAGCAGAGAAATATGTGTTCGTCGGATATGATGAAAAGCAGATGGGTTACAGGTTATGGAGTCCTCTAACCAAACATTTTACTGTTTCCAGAGATGTAACATTTGATGAACAGAAAAGCTGGTATGCCGATCAGAGTCATACAGCTGAAGAATTTGAAGAAGAGATAAAAAGAAGAGAGAAAGGAAAATCAATTGTACAGGTAAACAAAGATGAAGAGGCAAGTATGTCTAGGACCGGATCAGGTATAAGGAACGAAGATGAAGACGTGTACTCAGATACACATGAAGAATATGAGCTAAGAAGGTCAAACAGAGTGAGAAGACAACCGGAAAGATATTCGTATGATACATCGTATATAACTCAACAAGATTATGCATACATGGTTAAAGAAGAGGACGAACCTCAGAGCTATGATGAAGCCAAAGGCAAGAAGCAATGGCAAGAAGCAATGGAAGAAGAATTCACCGCACTGGAAGAGAACAAGACATGGGAGCTTGTTCCTAAACCGAACGGTAAGAAAGTGATCGGAAATAAATGGGTGTTCAAAATAAAGAAACTTGCAGATGGAAGGATAGCCAGACATAAAGCGAGACTGGTTATCAAGGGCTATGCTCAGACGCATGGCATAGACTATGACGAGACATTCAATCCGGTGGCAAAGATGTCAACCATAAGAACAGTGATTGCCATAGCAGCATCAAAAGGATGGAAGCTAAGTCAGCTAGATATAAAGAATGCATTCCTGAATGGATATATATCAGATGAAGTCTATATGGAACAACCGGAAGGATTTACAAGTTCCAAATACCCGAATTTTGTTTGCAGGTTAAGGAAAGCACTTTATGGACTGAAGCAAGCTCCAAGAGCTTGGAACTACAGACTTGTGAAGTATCTCAATGAACTTGGATACCAAAGTTCGAAGGCAGATGCAAGTCTACTCATCAAAAGGACAGAAGAAGGAATGATCTACATTTGTATCTATGTAGATGACATAATAATTACAGGAACCTCAGATGCAGGAATCACAGAGGTAAAGAAACTATTAGAAAAGGAATTCAAGATCAGTGACCTGGGAAAGTTATCATACTTTCTAGGAATGGAAATCACATATACAGATCATGGTGTATATGTTACGCAAGAAAGGTATCTCCTGAACTTACTGAAGAAGTTCAACATGGAGAATTGCAGAGAAGCTTCAACACCGCTTGAAGTAAATCATAAACTTAGCAAATATAATGGAACAGAGTTTAAAGATATGAAGAAATATCAATCGTTAGTAGGAAGCTTAATTTATGCTACGCTAACAAGACCGGATCTCAGTTATCCGGTGGGAATTCTTTCACAGTTTATGCATTGTCCGACAGATCAACATTGGGTTGCAGGACAAAGAGTTCTCAGATATATCAAAAGAACTATAAAGGAAGGATTATATTATCCTTTTACATCAGATATAAAGCTCAGAGCATATAGTGACTCAGATTGGGCAGGAAGTCAAGATGACCGAAGATCAACGCACGGGTATATGATATACCTAGGAGATAAGCTGGTAAGCTGGTGTTCGAAGAAGCAACACACATTAGCCTTATCGTCAACAGAAGCAGAATACAAAGGACTGGTAGAAGCAGCGAAAGAAGTAATATGGATGCAGACTTTACTTAAAAGCATGGGTATAGATCAAAGTATACCGATCATACATGGAGATAATATGAGCTCGCTGTATCTTGCAGCGAATCCTGTGTTTCATGCAAGAACAAAACACATAGAGATTCAGTATCATTTCCTAAGGGAAAAAGTAATGGAGAAAGAGATAGAAATTGTCTATACTCCTACGAAAGATCAGATTGCAGACATTTTGACTAAAAGCTTGGATGGAACAAAGACAAACAGATTCAAAGAGATGGCAGGAATAAAAGAAAGGAAGATATATGAAAGACCGGAAGAGGTCAAATAAGTGATTGAGGGGGAGCTGTTAAGGAAGCACTCACGAATTTGACACAACAAACAAAGAGAGAAACAGAATCTTCCGGAAAATCTGTGCACAGGTGTACAGTATGCGAAGTTAGTGTATGGTGTGCGCATAACAGAGCAATTAACCGCGGCGGGCGCGTGAGGCGCACATAACGTGAATTGAAGAGTGACAGCACAGAGGAGCGCCACAGGAAAGTGTATATATATACAGCAAGATTTGGAGAATATACAGATGATAATAGAGAGAGAGAGCGGGAGTGTGTATGTGCAAGAATAGAGACGAGATATAGCAGATGCGCAGAGACGCAGAGTCATAGATAGAAGACGCCATAGATCGCGTATGTAAAAGAAGACGCCAGAGATCGCGTATGTACAGATGAATAACACAAGCCTGAAGTGACGGGTCTTTTTCATCTGAGAGAGATGGTAATAAGAAACTACTCATTGTAGGAGAGTTTCTGTAACTTGAGCAAGAAAAGGCCAAGCTTACTTGTACACATCTTCTCTAATTGAAAACACATGTTCATGTGGACGTCTGTGCGTAATCCTTACTTGTGAAGAGTCTGAAGCAATTTCGTGTTACGATAGGAAGTTTAGTTTATCGTTAACTGTCACGACTCATTACTAAATGTGCTTCAGTACCTTTCCTGTAAACGCATGTTTCGGTGAATAACAGTTTACTCAGTAAACATATTTCAGTAATTTTTCGGTCAGTTACAGTTTCTCAGAAAACAAGTTTTTCCGGTAGAACAACGAAGTATAACTCGTAGCAGGGTTCGAAGCTGTGTATGAGAGATAGCTCATCTTGTAGCTAGACGTCTCTATTTCAAGCTGATCCTAGTTTCCGGTGGAAAGGAGATGTGCATGCAGTACAAAGTCTAACCGGAAAGTAGCACTTCAGAACTGTGGAGTTTTCTTAAAACTTCAGAAGAGTTCATTAAGTGGAGAAAGCTCACAAATCATTTTCTTACTTCTTGTATGTTCACTTGAAGTAATTATAACCAAATTAGAAGTTAATTTCGGTGAAGTTCCGGTACGATTTCGGTGACAGTTCAGTGACAGTCTGGTGAAGTTACGGTGGAACCTGTGTCGCAGGATAACACAGTTAAGGCGACGTTAATTAGGCTGAGCTACTGTTGATTACAGAGGTGTTCTGAATCACTCTAGTTTAGCACTCTATTATGGTGGCGCGACAATTTCCGCAGGCCTGACAGAGCTCAAGCCTTGTCGCGAAACCCACCTTCAGGGCGAAAGTAATTCCGCACCAGTGGTATTAGAGCTGAAGTTTTCGCCAACAATCTCTGCAAAAAGGCATCCCTTACTGCTTCATAGGTGCGGAAATGGTTAATATCATATTCTTTAAGCCATCTAGCTGCTTCGTTGACCAATGTCAATTGGAAAACAATAGCCTTATATGCCGGATCAGGTGGATGGTTGAGGACTGCGTAACTTATCTCAAATGTGCGTACATGAGCATCCGGGTCATCTCCTGGGAATCCACCAAATTTGGTGTACGTTACTCCTGTTGGAGTCGACCTTGGTGGGCATAGTTGTTGTTGTTGCTGCTGTTGTTGTTGTTGTTGTTGTTGTTGTTGTCCGTTCATGGCTCTGATGGTTGTATTGTGACTAGCTTCTGTATCCCGGAGTTGAATATCTGAACTATCGGAATATGTATCGTCGGCCTGTGCACTTTCCGGTTCGATAATCTTGTTCAATATGTTTCGAATCTTGGTTTCAAACAAGCTACCTTCCTTCTTGATGTCAAATGTAGGGAAGCTTACTTCCAATAGCGGAGACTGGGCTGAAGATTCACCGAGAATTGGTAAACCGTCACCGGAGAACTGCGATCTTTTAGCAACTGTTACTGAAATATCACCGAAATGTGTCGAATCTTCACCAAAACAAGGTGTTTTTTCTCCTTCACTAATTTCTTTGGCTAAGGTGTTTCTAGTCGTACCGAAATCGTACCGAAATTTACTAGAGGCGTAGCAGGTTCCACCGGAATATGACCGGAATTACTACTAACGTTCTTTACTTTCTTGACAACTGTGTTAGACCTAGTTGTACTTCTACCTCCCGGAGTCATTCTTAGTAAATTAAGTACCCCAGGCTGGCGGTTCTTTGGATATGTTTCACCGGATCGAGTAACCGACATGTATCATCTTTTTGTACGAATCGCGTACTATTACTGTCGATTAAAAATTTACAGTCACGTTTCCACAACAGGTTTGCAACAATCTGATCTGTTGCCACCTTCTCGCAGACGGTGCCAGTGTTAAACACTGCTTATTCTTCTAACTGTCAGAAGTGCGTTTAAGCGATTCTTGGGTTCTTGGGAGTGGAAGGGGTCTGTTAGACAGAGGCCCTATACTTAGTTCCCAAACTAACTACTTACACACAGCAATAGACTAATGCTGAGAGCTCTATCAAGAATCTGTTGTACTTAGACATTACAGTTCATAGTTTAGCTCAGCCACATGTACCGAATACGCTAAGATGTTATATTACATCTGCACATAACTTACTAGAAATACCAGAAACAAGAGTAAGCGTTCAACCTTTACAGAATGGATACCACACTCCGTCCAATGTCCGAGGACATAGAGAATCCTAGTGTTCAGATACACCGTACTGAAGATTCAGTACGCAACCCAAGAAATCTGACTGTCGTTTAAACTTTATTGTATGATCCTGGACCTCGATACTACAGACACTTTAATACAACCCGAATACTAGAAGAGCTACCACGACTGCACAGACTTCGCCATACACTTGCAGAACATTTCAAGAAAAGAAACAACACGATACGCGAACTAACTGAGACTCACAACCGCAATGGATACCAACAGACAACAGACAAGACTACACACAGATGCACACAAAATACTCAGAAATTCGGCAAGTTACTCTGACTTAATCAACTCGACACATAGTAACGCTACAGGTAAATCCCCCAGACAGACAGTCTGGTGATCTCTCGAACGTCTGTAAAGTTAACAAAAACAGAACAGATGTCGACGGCAGACAAGACAAGAGACGAACATAAAACTCAGAATACTTGAAATTATGCAAACAAACACTACAGTAACGCCCCGCTCAGTCACCCAGATAGACAGTCTGGTGATCCACCACGGAACCCTCACTGGCACGTCTTTCTTTGATTTATATAACTTTTACAAACTGTCTGTAATAACTTTTCGCTCGTGTGAACAAGATTCAGTTATACATTTCCAATCCGGCGGCTGCTAACATGGTCCTAGTGTGTTCCAACTCATTACTACCTAAATATATCAACAAATCCCCCCTGGGAGTGATGCATTGAAAAAGGCAATGCCACTCATGTATAAGGAAGTTCCAAGTTGTGTGGAATCACTCCACAAACGGAAGTAAGCCCAAAGCTTTGTGGAAAGCTTCAAACTTCTCCCTAGGCAAAGCCTTCGTGAAAAGGTCTGCAATGTTCTCCTGCATGGGCACATATGCCAAGCTCATCTCCCCAGTAGAGAACCTCTCATCGACATAATGATAATGCACCTCAACATTCCTAGTGCAATCATGGAACACAGGGTTCCTCGCAACTGCCAATGTGCTCTGACTGTTAGTGAAGATGGTGGTGGCAGAAGACTCACCAACACCCAAATCAGCCATAAGGCATCTAAGCCACACACTCAATAGTTTTTGGTGCAGGACAATCACCAATTGATGTTTTGATATGGAAATGAAGTCAAGGATTTGAGAAGAGAACAAGTTGTGAAGCATGAAGGAAGGACATATTCAGAAGTTGGAAGATGTGTACACATATGTACATTATTTTCAGAGATAGTTCACTTATATCTTTGAATAGTCATAAGCTTGTAACTTTTTGTCTATATATATTATGGAAAATGTCGGGGCAAGTATGAGAGAGCATGAGAATAGAGTAATCAGTAGTTGTATGTGTCATTAGACATCTTAGAAATGAGTCAAGACTCTCTCATCACTCAGTTGTAAATTTTTCAGAAATGAAGAAAATGTTGCGCCCGATATTTCTGAGTTTTCTCCTTCTATGTTAGATCTTTTGTGAAATGCTTTTGTACAACTCTAAGTCTATAGGTAATCGACTTCTGTACAAATTTTCAGCTTCCAATTGTGATCAAGCTGAGAGAATTGAGTGTAGGAACATTTGCATATGTGAATGAGAAGAAGTGAAGTTACAGGAGGTGCAAAATTTGATACGAATGTTTTGATCAATTCTCCTTCCACAGTTTAAAGTTTTGAGCAATCAAGCACTCAATATTTAAGTTGGAAGGTAAGCTATTTGTGGCTAAAGGCATTTGCAGAAACGGGTTCTAGATTGAGAGAACCAAAGGTTTAAAGTCATAGGTGTCTAAATCGACTTCTCAGAAGAACATTTTAGACATAGGTGATTTGTTGAAGTTATTTCTCAAGATCTACTGAATCTTTTGGAGTGATTCAACTTGGAGAAGGTGTGTAATCTATAGGCAACACCACGTACAAAGTTTTATAAAAAACTTTACATATTTGATAAGGCAATGAGTGAATTATGTGCAGTAGACTTTCTATGTAATCTCCTTCTTCACAGTTTGTTCAGAAAATTTGACAATTGAGTATTGATCTTCTAAAATTGATGAAGGTTTGAGTTATTCTTGTTATAGAGGTGCTCTAAATACAAGAGTAACTTGTTGTTTTGGAGATTAACACTCTCCATCAGTGGTACCAGAGTAGGAAGCATCAGAATTGAAGGAAGGAGGACCTCAACTGCTGCAGGTGCAAAGAATTCAACATCTGAAGGTTTAAAAGGTGAAAGCTTGAGGATAAAGCTTGAGAAGAAGGTCATACAACACCAAGGAAGAAAAAAGGAGTATTATTCAAAGTAAAGGTACATCTATTACTCATAAAGATTGAAGAATTCAATATACAGGTGAAGAAAGGATGGGAGATTCTCTTCAGATAGAGAAATTGGATAGAGAGAACTATCCAGCATGGTCAATGAGGATGGAAGCTCATCTAATGAGCAAAGACTTGATAGCTTACATTACAGGTGAAGAAGAAAAGCCTCAATTCAGAGATCCTAGTGTTCCAACTAGGGACGAATTATCAGATTTAAAGAATTGGATGAAGAGAGATGCTCAAGCCAGGAGCATTATCTATATGGCAGTCAATGACTACTTGCTACCTCACATTAGAGGTCTTGAAAATGCAAGTGATATATGGAATGCTTTGGAGGAGCATTTCCAAAATACCACAAAGTCTAGGAAGGCATCCTTGTGGGCAGAATTTACCACATTCAAGAAGAAGGCCTCTCAATCCATCTCAGATTATGTAACCAGAATGAAGGACATTGCAGATGCATTAGGAGCAGTTGATGAAGACATTGAGGAGGATAAATTGGTAAGGCAAATCCTCACAGGTTTGAGAGGTGATGACAAATGGAAGCCATTCATTTTGTCTACTGAATTATCACTTGATCATTTTACTCTTGACTTAAATCAGTTGCTAGGACATATGTTAACCTTTGAGCAGGATGTCAAAGGTGAAGGTGACAAGAGTACAGGTCATGCAATGTATTCAAAGGATAAGAAGAAAAATAGCAGAGGGAAACAACAAGCAAATGAAGAGGAAGGCACAACTAGTCAAGCCAACTTCCTAAGAGGAAGAGGAGGTGGCAAAGGTAGAGGAAGAGGCAGGAATAATAAAGATGGAGTCAAAGCTTGCTGGATTTGTGGTAAGACAAATCACTTAGCTAATGATTGTTGGCATAATAATCAGAGTAATTGTGGATATAATCAGAATTTTAATTCAAGAGGAAGAGGTGGCAGAAATCAAAGAGGTAATCAGAGGAAGAGGTAGTAGGGATTACTTTGGAAGAAATGCAGGTAGAGGATTCCAAAGTCAACAATACAATAATACCTACTACAATTATGCTTCAAATCAGAAGGAGAATTCAACATTGATAATGAATGCAACTTGTGAAAGGCAAAGTGAAAACCAAAGAGTCTTCTACATTGACTCAGGGTGTAGCAATCACCTAAGTGGTAACATAGCATTGATGACTGATTTGGAAAATAAGGTATCTAATCACGTTGTTCAAACAGGTGACAATACAAAGCACAATGTGAAGTCAATTGGATCAGTGAAGGCCAAGGATGGAAGTACTCTCTTGAGTAAGGTCTTGTATGTTCCTACAATTCCTAAGAATCTGATAAGTGTAGGACAAATTGTTGAAAAAGGTTACGAAGTTAGATTCACTAATGAAGGAGTGTTTGTGGAAGACCCTAGCAATGGGTATAAACAAATTGTTTCAGGGAAGAAAGAAAGAAGGTTGTTCACATTAAAGATTCAAGGTAATGTTGGTCATGCCTTGTTCACTTATGGAGGACATAAGATCTCTGAGTTAGATCTTTGGCACAAGAGGCTTGGACACTTCAATGAAAGAGGTATCAAAGATATGATTAACAATGGTTCAGTGCTTGGATTGCCTAATGTTGCAACTCAACATATGGCATACAGATGTGAGGCATGTCAATTAGGTAAGGCTCATAAGCAATCTTATTCCAAGCATGGTTTTATGTACTCGGAGAAGCTTGAGTTGGTACACACAGATGTGTGGGGACCATCAAAGGATTTCAGTATAAATGGTTCAAGGTACTATGTGATTTATGTTGATGATGCTACCAGATGGATCACTATCTATGTGATCAAAGATAAGTCAGAGGTATTCAATACATTCAAACATTATCATGTGTATGCAGAAAGAATTACAGGCCATAAATTGAAGAGACTAAGGTCAGATGGAGGGGAAGAGTATTTTTCTAATGAGTTCAGTGATTACTTGTGGAATGCAAGTATAAAAAGGGAAATCACTTGCAGGTACTCTCCTCAACAAAATGGTGTAGCAGAGAGAAGAAATAGAACTCTTGTTGAGTTTGCAAGGTCAATGATGAAGGAGAAAAATTGCCCAAATTATTTGTGGACTGAGGCTGTAAATACAGCTACTTATTTGGTCAATAGGCTACCATGTAAAGCTTTGCAGGGTATGACACCATATGAGGCATGGTGGGGTAAGAGACCTACCTTGGATCATTGCAAAGTATTTGGATGTTTGGCATATGCATATGTGCCATCACAATTAAGACACAAGTTAGAACCTAAAGCTGAAAATTATGTATTCATTGGTTATGATGATAAGCAGATGGGATATAGGTTGTGGAGTCCATCCACAAAACAATTTCTTGTATCAAAAGGTGTTACATTTGATGAGCAAGGTACTTGGTATGCAGGTACAATCAATATTAATACAGGTGATGAAGAAGTTGTGAGTCAAAAGAAAGGTAAATCAAAGGTTCAGATATTTGATGAAGAGGAGAATAATGAAGTGCAGGTTGAAGTTGAAGAAATGCCAAGATTTGATCCTGAGTGTGAAGAACCAAAAACCTCAAGGAATGGAGAACTCAGAAGGTCATCAAGACACAAGTGGCAACCTACAAGGTATAGCTATGATACTTCTTTTTTGGCTACCAAAGATTATGCTTACATGATAAAGGCAGATGAAGACCCTTCCACATATGAAGAGGCAAAAGGTAAGGAAAATTGGGAGAAAGCTATGCAGGAAGAATATGATGCATTAATAGAGAATCAGACATGGATTTGGTTCCTAAACCAAATAGTCAGAAGATCATTGGATGCAAATGGGTCTACAAGACTAAGAGGTTTGCAGATGGAAGTGTTTCTAGGTATAAAGCTAGACTTGTTGTGAAAGGGTTTGCTCAAACATATGGTATTGATTATGATGAGACCTATAGTCATGTGGCAAAGATGACAACCATCAGAACACTCATAGCTATTGCTGCATGTAAAGGTTGGAAATTATGTCAATTAGATGTGAATTATGCTTTTTTGAATGGTTATATTTCAGATGATGTTTTCATGGAGCAACCCCAAGGATTCAGAGATAGAAGGTATCCAGATCATGTATGTAAGCTCAAGAGAGCTTTGTATGGTTTGAAGCAGGCCCCAAGGGCATGGAATTATAGACTTGTGAAGTTCTTGAAAGAACTTGGATTTCAAGTATCTAAAGCAGATAGTAGCTTGCTTGTTAAAGCAAGTGATGATGGGTTCATTTACATGTGCATATATGTTGATGATATAATTCTTATAGGTACAGATGAGAAAGGCATTGTTTGTTATTGATCTTTGGAGTTGTCCGCTCCAATCATTTAGCACAAAGAATCAACAAGACATCTTTATTTTGTCAATCCTGGAAGTATTCTTGAGACCTCAGCCCCTTCAAGATGATAGAATCCAAGAAATAAGAGAATAATGGCTGGATTTCTGAGAATAGTGAAGATGAAGAGGAATTTCTAGGGTTTGGATTATCTTGGGCAAATCTCCACCATTTTCTACAATCTTGGTGTCTATTGCATGCTATTTTATCAACAGAACACAATTATGAAGTCAAAATCAAAAAATATCACCTGTATCATGCAGACAAGACAATCGCGATTCTGTGAAAACAGACAATTTTCAGCTCCAGCACCATTCTTCATCAACTTATCACTTTAACATATCAGTATTCAACTCTCTTCATACACATTCAACAGATTTACACAAAAGAAGCTCACAAATCTCCATGGATGCACAAGAACTAGACTCACAAATCTAAGAAACCACACAAAAGAGGAGAAACACGATTTTCATGAGAAAACTCCTTCTCTATTCACTTGGATAGCATGTGAAAAAATGATTAACCAACCCCCTCATAATAGAGGAAATAAGCTTATATACATTTTCAAGTGTCCCTTTTCACACTTGAATTTTGGTCCTTTCCTCTATTATTCTAAAAATATGCTATCTAGGAGTTTCCAAAAATTCTAGAAAAAATACATAAGATTCTATCCTACATAAGGAAGACTCTTCCTTATTTTTACAACAATTGCATAAATATTTTTACAAATTTCTATCATTTTACAATTATTTTTCTTCAAAAAGGTTTCCAAAAATGCATCTTCCAACATCCTTCCCCTCCTAAGCCTTTCGGCTCCTGACGAAAGATTTTCCTGCTCTTCTGCACTGATCACTTTTCTTCATTTCTTCTTTCTTTGATATACTTGTGATAGCAAATCATGACTTTTTCTTTCTGTAATATTTAGATTATTGACCATCTCAAATAATGCCTTTCTCCATTGTACTGAAGCTTCTGGTTTATCTATGACATCCTTTTTCAAGTATTCTGTATAGGCAGCTTCATATGCTGTAAGTCTGGACTTTGTAACAACTGATAAATTTCCAAAAATCTCTGACTCCCTTTCAAAAAACCTGTAATCAAAGGCATCTTCAAAAATTTGTAAGTAATGACTGCCCAAAAATATTATTCTGCTGTAATAGGCCATTAAGCAGATTCTGTCAGGTGTTTCGCTCAAATCAAATAATAATGCATCTGTTGGAGAATTAAAGCCGATATAATTCAGTGTTCTGATATCTGTGTCGGTATAGGTTTCTATACAGGCCAAAGTTAATCTCATTATTCTGATAAGTAGAATACATGCAGGGTCATTGACATCTTTGTATGTAGCTATTACAGACTCAGCAGTGTTCACCATATAACTCTTTGTAGGCCATGTGCCTGCCTTTGGACCTGCTACTTTTGGGAAATTCAACCACTTAGGTGGAATTTGTCCTTCTCTTCATCTTTCCCAAAAAATTGCCCATTCCCTCCTTCGTGCCACTGGACAGTAAGCTGGATTGATCTTTAAATGAAGAGGTGCCTCTTTCCGAATTTTCCTGCACTCTTTGTTGGCATCCAACCATTTGTTTCTCCACTTTGGATTGGGTCTTTCAAATAGTTCTTTTGTTACATTAATGTCCTCTTCATACTCAAGGTATTTGTTTGGAGGTAGCCCAACTCTGGCCAACTGATAATTCTTTATACTCTCCATAATCATACATAATGCTATTCCCAATCCATCCGCGGCCCAGTGATGCTGATCTGGATTGATTCCCTTATTTAATGCAAATGTAACAATTTGTTCTTCATACTCATCATGCATCTTCCTGATGAACTCCATTCTGGAATCTCTACTTGTCAGCAATTTTTTCACAAAATCTTCTGAATAATCCCCTTCTGAACTTTTGTCTGTTGGTTCACTGTAATGTTGTACTCCCTCATTGTTGACTATCCCATATTCTTCTACATATGTGGTTTTCATATGTGTTTCCTCCTGAATTTGTGGTTTATCCAATTTCTTCTGTAAATTCCTCTATAGTCATCATCAGACTCCCATTCTGTTGTGCCCATAGTTCTCTTTCTTTTTTCCATTCATTCTGTTCCTTTTCTCTCTTTGTCTGCCAATCACTCCTTTCCTTTTCCATATCCATGTATAATTTGTTATACCCTCTCATAGATGTAGCAGCATGTGTACTAGCCTGCTTTTCTAATTCTTTGGCTTCTTTCAATTCTTCTTGTAATCTCTGAATCTCTTTATGTAATCCTTCCTTTTCTTCCTCTGTTATTTGGGTTGTATGACTTTCCTCCTTTAATTGCCCTTCCTCCAATAGCAGCTTATTGATTTCTTCATTAGCTTTAGTCAAAATTTGATAGGAAGTTTGCAGAGTTCTATATCTTCCCTCAATCTTTCTCAACTCTTTTTCCAATATAGTATTCTGCTCTGTTAGTTGTACACTCTTCTCTTCTAAGTATTGAATCTTAGTTTGCTTCTGTACTTCCAGCTCTTCCAAAGCAATTATTTTACTGGAAAGCTCCTCATTTTTCTCTTGCACCTTCCTTAGTTGCTCTGCCATTTGTTCCTTCTCCCTTTTATGCTCTTTAATAATCATACTGCCTTTTTCAAATTCTGACTCTGCTACCATCCCTGAAATAATCATGTTCCGGCTAGAGGGTCTGAATTGTTCAATGTTATCCATAATGAGTTGACATGCTGATCTTATATTCTTTGGTATTCTTTCCAATCCTCCTTCCATTGCTATTTGTTTGGTTTCTAGCTGTTTGTCCTCTTTGCATTTACTCTCCTCTTCCTCTTCTTCTTCATATTCTATAATCTTGGCCTCACTTTCTTCATTGCTTGGATGAGTGTCCAGTGTTTCTGAATCTGCCATGTCTACTTGAACACCCGAATTCTTTTGCTCTAAAACATCTGAAATCAGCTTCATTTCCTGTATCTTTTCCTTCTCCAACACCTGTTGAGTCTCTTCAGAAAGGTGTCCATCCTTTACTTGTATCTCCTTTTCATGGCCTAGAGTTTCTTGGAACAGAGTATATTCAGTTTCCTTACCAGAATTTCCCTGGCATTCACCTGTTTGTTCTTCCTGTCTTTCCTTTTCCTGGGCTAAAACTGATTCAGTTATTTGAAAATCTTTCAACTGATCATTACTTCTTTCTTCTTTGTGTTCTTCTTCCTGTTCATCAATGTTCATGAGATCTATTGCTACCTCTTGTTCTTGATCCTCATTGGATGTAAATTCCTCATTGTTCTTCAAATCATGCAGTACATCCTTTATACTCTGAATGATCTCCTTTTCCACTACTTTCCCTGTGACTTTTTGAACATTCCTTTTCTCAAATATTTCCTCTGCTTCCTGTAGTGGATCTTGATCTATGCCTTTTTTATTTGTGACTGAACTGCTCACTTGTGCCTTCTTGGCTATTTCTTCTATGCTCTCCTCTAATTTGAAGTAGGTTTGTGAGGGTTTTGTCCGTATGGATTGCCCCCCAATATGCACTAGTCCACAACTAACTTCTTCCCTTATTTCACTTGCCTGTTCTACCATTACTGCTTTTCCCTTCATTAACCTCCTTTCATCCTCCAGACTGAGCTGTTTTCCTGCCTGATCCTGAACTGTCTTCTCCTGAGACTTCTTCTTCAATTCCTCAGGTGTTTTTTGTTTCTCTGAGGCATGTGTTATGAAATTAGGAGTATTTGGTATTGACAAATTTAGACTTTTTAACAGAAAGCTCTCAATATCACTGTCGGAATCAGATGAAAAGTGTGAAGGTCCTCCTATTTCTGGTTTTGTGGGTCTTGATACTTCTTCCACAATGGATGGCTTCTGTGCTTTTTCCATGATTACTTCCTCCCTCTCTTTGGTGATAACAGTTTCAACTATGGATTTTCCCTTTCCTTTCTTGGTCAATTTCTTCTTTTGTACTGGTTTCCTTGGAACCTTCTTTTTCACCACTATAGTGGTTCTGGTCTCTGGAGGTCCTTGCAATTCCTTGAAATAGGCCAGCAACTCAACTTCTTTCCTTACAAACACCTCTTCAGTTTCAGTTGTCATCATTTGATCATGGAGTGCCTCATAGTGCTCCACCTCCTCCTGAACCCAATCTGTAGCTTTGCATGAGTAGTCTTCTAGCATTTTCTGGTATTGTGCCTCATACATAGCTCTTTTGTTGTTTCCTTGGGTTAAATAGGTGTATAATTGCTCTTTGCTTGTTTGGGGTGGGTGAGGTTCACTAGAGGATTGAACCTGTTTCTGTGCCTCCTCATGTTCCTCTTTTGTAGCTTCCTCCATTTCTAATTCCACTTTCCTTGGGTCCAACCTTCTTTTCTTTACAGGAATTACTTCCTTCGATATCATCTTTCTTTTCATACATGTTCCCCTCATGCGAGTTTGTCCTTTTGTTTCCCTTTCAGTCATTTTCCTTGGAGGACTCTTGATTCCAGCCATAAACCTTCTGAAATACTGTGCCTCTGGAGCCAATTTCAGTTGATCTTCCATCCCTAGAACATGATAAATGATTCTCGTTAAGAACTGAGCTCCATTCATGAACTTCTTCTGTTCCCAGTGTTTTGCTGCTTCTTTCAGTTGTTCATGGATGTATGGTGAGACATTCATTACTCCAAAAGGTTTGGTTTTATCCTTGTTGTTGAACATCAATAATGTCACTGACTTATGCGGCATGGTATACCTTGGTAATTTTGGAAAACAAAAGAATTGTAAGAACATCCTTACAGCATATTCTTCATTCTCCTTTCCTTTAAAGTCAGTAAATTTTGCATATCCTGTGTAAGTTTCCTTATTCTTTTTGACAAAACTTGGGTCAAGTTTGGTTCCCATTGTGTAGAATTGCAGTGCTGCTCTGATGTGTTCTGCCTTGATAGTGATACCTACTTCTTGATTATCCCTGTTTTTGACTTTGCATCTGAAATAGGCATCATTCCCTCTTCCTATTTCTGTCAAACTGTTCATTACTTGTGATACCCTTTCAAAATCAATGAAAAAGATGGGTTCCTCCAATATCTTGTGCAATCCTACTGCCTTCCATCTTTTCATATTGACAGCAACTCTTTGAAATTTGTAGAATTCCTGGCACAACATTGTATATTTATACCCTCCTACTCCCACTGTGAATATGTGCTGACCAATGATGTTTAAGGTCTCCTTAAGTTCCTTCACCACCTTCTCAGCTTCTGGAATTTTGATTCTTCATCTGACTCTAGGTCCACCTATTCCTCTATAGCTTCACTGTCCAGAAACCAATGGCCTCTTGATAGAACCACTGATTCTGCCTTGAAGTCATGAATTGGCAACTCCTTTGTATTCACCATTTTCTGAGGAAAGTAAAATACACAAAGAAAAACTCTACCCACATGAGTTGCAAGAAATCAAAGAGTAATATGTAGGAATTTATTTTTAGATGTCATGACATAAGAATGAAAATAAAATCCAAAATAAATTCCCTTTCTCCAGGAAAGACTCAAAAAGTGATCATCACAGGTGTAGCAAGATGTCTAGTGCAGTCCCTTTCCTTAACCACTCTTTTGGAAAAACAAATCATGTATCAAATGATAGAAAACAAAAAAAAAAAAAAAAAAAATCAACTAAAAAACTAACTAATCAAAAAATAAAAATAAAAAATAAATAGATCTCTACTATTCTTCTACCTATATCTTGCTTTGTGACATATGTTTTGTGTAAAAAACAACAGAAAATCAACAATTTTTCTTTCTCTCTTTTTTTCAAAAATGATTTTTTTTTCTCTCTTTTTTTTTCAGCAATGATTTTTTTTCCTTCTCTCTCTTTTTTTTTTCAATACTTCCTTTTTTCTATTTCTTTTCTTTTTCCATTTTCATTTTTTTCATAATAATAATTTTTTCTTTCTTTCTTTTCTTCCCCTCCTAATTCTCTTTTTAGAAAAGAAAATCAGGTCTAATATGTATTTTTCATAATTTTTATGATTTTCTAGATGTAGATCAAATCTGGATGATCTTTTTTCCACTGGACCACTTCTGATTTTTTAACCCAATACCTCCTGACTCCAATTGTTCTGGGTCCCAACAAACAATCATTCCCCTTGGATAAGCATTTTGTAGGATTTTTTGGTCTCCATATCCATTTTGTCCTTGATTTCTGTTTTAATGAGCAGACCTGTTATAAACTTTGATTCCATGTGCTTTTTGCTCTGATGCTTTGATTTTTTGGACAATGCCATGATTGCCATCCTCTTCCTAGCTCACCACCCTTCTTTGTTCTTCCAATCCTTTGCTGATTTAGATTAAATGAAGCTTGATCATTTAACCTTTGTATTGGTAATGTCTGTGTATCCTCAAATGTAAAAGTGAATCCTTCAAAGTGTATATCATGCACATCTGATTGAATTTCCTGTTTTTCATTACTCAATAGAAATATTAGAAACCTTTTGTCATTTATGTTCAATTTAAGCTTCATTTTTTCAAAATCCAAGATCACTTTACCTTGTTGAAGCCATGGTTGACCTAAAATCACTTTTTCAGTCATCAAATTATCTGGCCATTCTTCACAGTCTATTTTCATATATTCTTCATTAAACTTTACTTCAATAGTCAGTGAAGACATACTCTGTACTATTTGACCTTCCAATGTTTTGATTAGGGTTCTACTTTCTTTTCTTTTTATGTTGAATTTACTTACCAGGGCTGAACTAATCAGATTTACTTGTGCTCCAGAATCTATCAAAACCCTAATGCTTTCATTTTGAAAATCCAACATCATCACAGGGACATGTTCCTTTGGTTTGAGAGAAGATTCACACAGACAGACTTCCCTAAGCTCATTGATTTTTCTTATCCTTTCCATAGCTTCTTGTTGAGCTTCTTTTCTAATGTCTTCCTCTTCTCTTTTCCTGTTTTGGGCTTGTTGCAACCTTCTCCATTCATCAACAGTTAATGGGCAATCATACCTCTTAACTCTACATCCACTTATAAAGTTTGGAATGATTTCTCCATCTATGTTAGCTAGTTGAATGGCTCCACTGTTGCTTATCTGATGTATAATATATGGTCCATGTCCTTTTTTCTGGAACTTTTTCTGATGTTCTCTGACTGTGTAAGCCAACACTAGATCTCCTACTTGTAGATCTTTCTTTTTTATGTGAACATCATGATAAGATTTTTGCCTTTTCTTGTCCACATATAAACTCATAATGGCTTGGAGTCTAGATGCTCCCAAGTTTTCCAATTCCATTACTCTTTCTGATAGTTCATGTCCAGTCCAATTGTAGTGACTTCCTACTTTTAATGTTGGAATAAGGAATTCCATAGGTAAAACTGCATTTTGTCCATATACTAGATTGAATGGTGTGCTCCCTATTGCAGTTTTGTAAGCCACTCTATAAGCCCATAGGACATGATTGAGTTGTAGATCCCAATCATTCCTGTTTGTGTTTACTAATTTTGATAGTACAGTACAAAGTACTTTATTAGTACTTTCTGCT
Source organism: Ceratopteris richardii (assembly GCA_020310875.1). Classification (NCBI taxonomy): domain Eukaryota; kingdom Viridiplantae; phylum Streptophyta; class Polypodiopsida; order Polypodiales; family Pteridaceae; genus Ceratopteris; species Ceratopteris richardii. The sequence continues at coordinate 201,629,503 of CM035408.1, read as the reverse complement.
AGCCCATTGGCTTGTGGGTGATATGGGGCTGACTTTCTATGACTGATCAGGAAATATTCAGTGATGTTTTCTATGATCTGGTTTACAAAATGGGTCCCCCTATCACTTACTAGTTCAATTGGAAGTCCAAATCTGGTGATAATGTTTTCATATAGGAATCTGGCAGTAGTATGAGCATCATTTCTTCTTGTGGCTTTGGCCTCAGCCCACTTTGTCAGGTAGTCTGTAGCCACTATGATGTATTCAGCATGGGATTGTTTTGCTGGAGGATGTATAGGTCCAATGAAATCCAATCCCCATTTACTAAAGGCTCTGGCTGAGATTAATGGAACCAATGGCATATCATTTCTTCTATTTGGTTGACTTACCCTTTGACAGACATCACACCGTTTTACATAGGTTCTTGCATCAGGGAATAACGTTGGCCACCAAAAACCAGAATATAAAATGAGTTTAGCAGTTCTGTCACTTGAGAAGTGTCCTCCTGCCACTCCAGAGTGTGCCATTTCCAACATTTCCAGATATTTATTCTCAGGAACAATGTCCCATGAAAGTCTAAAGTTCCTTTACACTTGTTGGTCTTGGAAGCTCTATTATGGCCTTTATTTTCTTCTCATCAGTTGAAATTCCATTTTTAGAGACTATATGACCTAGCATTCTTCCTTGTCTCACAAAGAATACACATTTTTCTGGATTTAAACACACTCTGTAGGTTCTACATTTCCTGAATATATTTTCTAAATCCTGCAAGTGATCTTGCCTTTTTAATGAAAAAGTACAAAGATCATCCACATAGATTTCCATTACCTTTCTCAGGAACTCTTTGAAGATATGACACATCAATCTCTGAAAAGTTGCTGGAGCATTAGTTAATCCAAAGGGCATAACCCTAAAGGCATAGATTCCCCATTCTGTGGAGAAGGCAGTTTTATGTTGGTCTTCCAATGCTATGGGAACTTGGTTGTATCCTGAAAAACCATCTAAAAAACTATAAACCTCCTTTCCTGCAACTCTTTCTAGAAGATTATCTGTTATAGGCAGTGGGTAGTTATCCCTTATAGTTGCTGCATTTACCTTTTTCAAGTTGATGCATACCCTAAGTTTCCCATTCTTCTTTGGTACCACAACTATAGAAGATATCCATTCTGTATACTCAATTTCATAGATAGCTTGTCAATTTCTTCCTTTATCTTAGCCGAGTATTTATCATTAAACGTGTAATGTCTCTGTTTACTAGGTTTTGCCTCAGGTGTAATAGGAATCTTATGCTCATAGATTTTAGGATCGATACCTTTTAAATCCTTGTAGCTATAAGCAAATACATCCCTATATTTTCTTGCCAAGTTTCTTAGTGCCTCTTCTTCTTGAGTTGTCATGTCATCAGCCACTACAATGTGTCTTTCTTCCCCCTCCTCCTGAGTGATCATGATCTTTTTAGTTTCTTCCTCATTATCATAAGCCTCTCCTTTCTTCTTTTCCCTCTTTGGTTTCCTTCTGAGAAGTAATCTATTTTCTACTTCATAATTCTTGAAATTTTTTGGTACATCAAATTGTTGATCTTTATTCTTTTCTCTTATCTTTTTCTCATTCTCCTGATTTTCTTCTATTTCTTTGTGTTTGTTTTTTCTGTACTTACCTGAGATTTTATCCTTAATAGCATCTTCAGCTTCCACTTCCTCCAAAAATTGTGTCTTTCCTTCTTCTAATATCATTTCTTCTTCTATGTCCTCTTCTGTTCTGGATACCTTTATCATTTGTATTCCAATGTGAAAAATATCATATCCTTCTTCATTTTGAAATTCCACTCCTACATATTCATCACTGGCTAGATCCATGGTAGCCAAGATTTGATTCCACCCATAGGGCTCAAATTCCTCATCCTTGAATTGTTGAGGTACATAATTCTCATCTTGTATCCTCCTTTCTTCCACACAATCCTCTCTTCTTAATCTCCTTTTCCTATTGGTCAGATTTCTTATCATATTGCACTTCCATACTGATGATTCCGCTTCATCCTGGTCCTCCATGTCTGATTCCTCACTCAACTCTTGAGTCTGATGAATTTTATACCATTCTTGAGGAGATATGTCACAGTAATGTCCATTTCTTAGATTCACTTTGGTTATTCTTCCTTTGCTCTGCAGGTATAAACAATCATTACCCCAATCTTGTACAATTTGCATTTGTCTCATGAATGGTCTGCCTAGGATAATTTCATATGAAGTAGATTGTGGAAATTCAACTATAGCAAAGGTATGTTCTATCTCTATCCCACATATGTCCACAATCACTTTTTCCCATATTCCTAGGGGTTTTTCAATGTGTCCATCTGCAAGTTGCAATCTCATTTTTGTAGGTAATAATTCATTTTTTCCCCATTTCTCCCAAGTTTGTTTAGTCATGATGGCCACTCCTGATCCACTATCCAAAATAGCTTTGGCCTGGTTTTTACCAAATTGTATTTTTAAAGTTGAGTTTCCCTCTTCTCCTTCACAATATCCTCCTATCTTATCAATGGGAATATACCACAACTCCTCTATGTCCTGTAGTTGTGGGTGAATATTTTCTGGTGTTGTCTCCCATTTTTTCACTTGGTTCTGTAAGTGAGGATTTTGTTTTATTAAATCTTCCCAGGTGGTGTGATACAGAATTGTGCATCTTTTGTCTACATTCACTTGGAGTGTTACTTGTGGGTTTTCTTCTTTGATACTCTTTCCTCTTGTTTTTGTTGTCTCAGATTCCTCAACTGTTTTTTGAGAAATATCTTCTTCCCCCATTTTGACTTGTACTTCCCGAATGATCTGTTTAGACTTCTGCATTCTTTCATGTTCTAAGTCTGGCATAGGATAAGCCATTGTATGATCAGCAGGGCTTGGTCCCTCTTGAATTCTTCCTTTGTATGCTTTTATCAGAGTGTCTAGACTTTGTGAATTTCCTATTTCTAACTAGGTTTGTGTTTTTTTAGTAGAAGTATTGTTTGATTGTTCCCTATTTTCTTCTTCACTATTTTTACCCATTTTCTATTTCCTCTCCCATTTCCCTTTCTGTCTATTTTTCTTCACCTTAGAGATTGAACCTTCATTTTGTTCCTTAGTTGTTCTTTGTTGTTTTGTTTGTAACCTTGTTATAGCATTTACATCCACTAAGTCAATGTCACTCAATTCTTCCTGTTCCATAATACTGACTGCTTTTAGTGGTATGTTATTGGGTGTGTTTTGTTGTTTTTGAGGATTTTTTGGGAAATCCTTTATCAAATGCTCCGTACCACAATCCTTGCAATATGCTCCTTCTATTCTTAATGTAGGAGGTTGTGGACAGTCTCTAATAAAATGATCTCCCCCACACCTATAACAAGTTATCTTTGGTCCTCCTTTGAATTGAGGTTTTTGATTGGACATGTAATTATTAGTTATATACATGAAAGTGGCAGTGTCCATCTCAATTCTTCCATTACCCAAGTCTAAAGCTTGTAATTCTGGCTCTCTTGATTCATAACATTCCCATTCTTCTTGATATCCCTCATTCCATTGATAATATTCCTTGTATGATGACTTTGTTCTTGAGTTTCCCTCCTCTATTGGTGTGTATTTGATTGGCACCACATTTGTTGGTATAGGAGGTTGTTGCCCCAACACAGGTCTTGGTTGCTCACTATACACTGATTCTCTTTGGCTCCCATAGTCTCTCTCTTTTATGGGTTGTTTGTTATAGAAGCATTCCTCCCTGGTGTGGTTGGTCCATTTCCTCTCTAATGTACAATATTTGAGTGTCTTTCTGTCTTGCAAATGTGGAGGTTTTTGATATGGGCAATGTTGTATCAAATGACTTTCTCCACAATTGTAGCATTTTTTATTTGTGTTTATCCTGGAGTTTATCAAATTGGTTTTAGTGCTTACATCTAGGGCTTTAGCAATGGCCTAAGCCAACTCTTCTGCTGGAGGAATTTTATCCTCATTTGATCTGGGTTGATCAAATGCTAACAGATCTTGGCCTCTGTTATCTTCCAAATCTATTGCTTCTTTTACACAAGCTCCTAGATCAGGACATCTCCTGTAGTACACTAGGGTTCTTAATTGAGCACTTCTCAACCCTTCTATGAATAGGGATACTTGTCTAGCCATGGAAGGTACTTCCTCTTTAGGGCATCTGTCAATATATTGCTTAAATCTCCTGGCTGCCTCTCTTACATTTTCATCCTTTTGTTGTTTAAAACTGTGTATCAGAGTGGTTGTGCTATGTTTTATCCCGGTCTTTGAGAATTCTCCAATAAAGGCTTCTAGGAAGGATTCAATATCTGGGTACATTTCTTTTCTCAAAGGGATGAACCATGATAATGCACATCCTGTTAGGGCTAGACCAAATGCCTCAAATTGAACTTTGTAATCTTCCACCTCCTCCGCTCTAATTAATTGCCTAAACTCTGCAGCATGAGCATGGGGATCTGAATACCCCTCATATTGATTTTTCATACATTTGGCTACTTGATATGGTCTAAGCATTCTACCCTGAGGTTGCCAATGATGTCTTCTTCTAAGTGAAAATTCATTATAACCTTCTGGTTCCTTGTCAAAGGGATTTGGGGAAGCATGTGTCCTCCTCCCATGTTGTTGCTCAGTACTAGTGTAGTTTTCATGTGGTCTGGGTAAAAAAGTTGTCCCATGTTATGTTGCCAAGGTCCTTTGTCATCACATTGCCCTAAGTCATTTGAATTTTCTGGGTCTTGGGAGAAGAGGTACACACACCCTTGCCTATCCTCATACCTACCATCCTTGAATTGGGCTACAGGTGTTATGTTTAGTGGAGCTTCTAAGTTTCTCAATCTACTGAGAAACTTATGCATTCCATCTTGATATACATAGGTGCCAAACCTATTTGTGTACATGTACTTGAGGATATTTCTGTAATCCCCAGTTTCAATGGGCTCATTTGTTTCATTTAAATTTTCCATGTTGTTTTCTTGCCCTAAATTTCTTTCTTGCCCTTCCCCTATTACTGATTCTATCTCCTTGCTTCCTATGTCTTGACTAGTAAGTGAATTTAGTTTGTTCCCAGACCTAAGGATCATTCAGCTAATTTTCACAATTTTGAACTCAAAATCGTGTTTTTCACGATTTTGTGTTCACACTAGTGATTTTTCACCAATTTCTGTTGAAAATCGTGTTTCCCATGATTTTCTACCTAAGAAAGTGTTTTTTTCACGATTTTGTGACTAAAATCGTGTTTTCCACGATTTTGAACCCAAAATCCTGTTTTTCACGATTCTGTGCTCAAAATCGTGTTTTTCACGATTCTATGCTCAAAATCATGTTTTTCACGATTTTCTAACTAGGGTAGTGTTTTTTCACGATTTTGTGACTAAAATCGTGTTTTTCACGATTTTGTATAAAACACGATTCTGTGCTCAAAATCGTGTTTTTCACGATTTTCTAACTAGGGTAGTGTTTTTTCACGATTTTGTGACTAAAATCGTGTTTTTCACGATTCTGTGTACAAAATCGTGTTTTTCACGATTTTGAACTCAAAATCGTGTTTTTCACGATTTTGAACTCAAAATCGTGTTTTTCACGATTTTGTGCTCAAAATCGTGTTTTTCACGATTCTGTGCTCAAAATCGTGTTTTTCACGATTTTGTGCTCAAAATCGTGTTTTTCACGATTTTGTGCTTAAAATCGTGTTTTTCACGATTTTGTGTATAAAATCGTGTTTTTCACGATTATGTGCTCAAAATCGTGTTTTCACGATTTTGTACTTAAAATCGTGTTTTTCACGATTTTCTAAATAGGGTAGTGTTTTTTCACGATTTTGTGACTAAAATCGTGTTTTTCACGATTCTCTGTACAAAATCTTGTTTTTCACAATTTTGAACTCAAAATCGTGTTTGTCACGATTCTGTGCTCAAAAATCGTGTTTTTCACGATTTTGTGCTCAAAATCGTGTTTTTCACGATTCTGTGCTCAAAATCGTGTTTTTCACGATTTTGTGCTCAAAATCGTGTTTTTCACGATTTTCTAACTAGGGTAGTGTTTTTTCACGATTTTGTGACTAAAATCGTGTTTTTCACGATTCTCTGTACAAAATCGTGTTTTTCACGATTTTGAACTCAAAATCGTGTTTGTCACGATTCTGTGCTCAAAAATCGTGTTTTTCACGATTTTGTGCTCAAAATCGTGTTTTTCACGATTCTGTGCTCAAAATCGTGTTTTTCACGATTCTGTGCTCAAAATCGTGTTTTTCACGATTTTGTTCACAGACAATCGTGATTGCTCACAATTGTAAGTAACACAATTTTCTGATGAAAATCGTGTTCTGGGAATCGCGATGTTGTTCTGGGTGTTCAAAATCGCGATTTTGTGTTGACTTCAGAATCGCGATTTTGAACAATTTTTTGAATTTTTTCAAGTTTTGATTTTCAGATTTCTCTTGTTTCTAATAGAATCGCCTTATTGAATTTTTAACATGCAATGAAAGAGATTTCTTAAAAAATACTTTTTTTCCTACTGAAAACCCAAAAAAACAGAAAATCGCGATTCCGTGATTTTTAGTTATTTCCTATTTTTGTTGTTCAAAAACCATTCATATGCAAGAATATGCACTAAAATAAATGATGTTAAGACTCTTTACCTTGCTTGCTTGGTTGAAAGTTTCTCCAAAATTTGATTTTTGCAGAAAGTCGCGATTTTGGTTGTTCTCTCTCTCTCTCCCACTCACTCAAATGAATTTTTCTTTGAATTCCAGGTTTTTATAGTGTCCAGAAAATCGAGATTTTGTGTGATCTTGACAATTCTTCACTCTTGCACTTGTCTAATCTTTACTTACCCAATCTTGATGACAACTTTTGCGATTTTCTTTTCTCAAAAATACCCAAATATGCTAGAAATTCCAAAAATTTTCCCTTACAGAAAATCGCGATTTTGTGCAGAAAATCGTGTTTTTTCTGTAGATCTTATTTTGTGCAAATTTGAGTATTCTTTCTTCTTGTTCTCTTTCAATACCTTCTCTCCTTTGTAATTCACCAAACTCTTGTACTTTTGCACCAAAATCACAACCTTACTCAAAAAATCGCGATTTTGTGCAGAAAATCGTGTTTTTTCTAAACTTCTGATTTTCTAAAAATTTGAGTATTCTCTACTCTTGTTCCCCTTCAGTATCCTTTACCAACTCCAATTCCACAATCACCTGCAATTTTATCTCACAGTCACAATCATTAATCAGAAAATCGCGATGTTGTACAGAAAATCGTGTTTTTTCAAATCTGCTAATTTTTAACAAATTTTTTGCTTTTCTCTTACTTGGTCCCTATCACTCTTATCCACAAAGCTCCAGTGCAACTTCCTAAGAAGAAAAGAAATTTGTTTGATTGTTTTTTATGAATTTTATGAATTTTTTTTAGTTTTTTGCCCTAAAATAAAGGTGAACACTTTACTTAGGGTTTCTTGTTTGGTGATCTACTGATCCTATGTTTCTTGATTGGTTATGATTTCTTATGGCTTAGCTATCACAACAGTTCATGAGAAAAATTTTTCCAAAGAAAATGTGCTATGGAATGCAAGCAATTTTTGCAAAGATAAACTCAATCACATATTTCTTTTCAAAATGCAGATCAACTCAAGATTTATGCTCAGATTTGGTTAACAAATGAATCTTTTCCACTTGCATCTAGCTACTTTAGCTGACTTTTCCTTAGTGCAACCATGTTATCTTCCCAAGATCAACAATAGTGCCTAGTACGTGGTCAAAAAGAACTCTAAAAAATGCAAAAATAGATACATGTTACCTCATCTTCAGCTTTCTTGGCTCAAATCTTCCATACACCTGCACTTTTACTTCAACAATGTAATGAGAAACTATCAATTTACAAAAATTTCAGCACTTCCAATTCTAAAAGATGATCTATTGCTTTCTTTTCCCAAAAGACAAACAAAGACATCTACCTTTTCATGTTCACATTTCTTGATTAAGGAGTGTTACCTTTTCCTTGTGTTTGTTACCATCATCAATAGAAGATCCAGCAAGGTCCAACTTCAATGAAGCTTTTGAATTACTCCCCGGCAACGGCGCCAAAAATGTTTGTTATTGATCTTTGGAGTTGTCCTCTCCAATCATTTAGCACAAAGAATCAACAAGACATCTTTATTTTCTCAATCCTGGAAGTATTCTTTAGACCTCAGCCCCTTCAAGATGATAGAATCCAAGAAATAAGAGAATAATGGCTGGATTTCTGAGAATAGTGAAGATGAAGAGGAATTTCTAGGGTTTGGATTATCTTGGGCAAATCTCCACCATTTTCTACAATCTTGGTGTCTATTGCATGCTATTTTATCAGTAGAACACAATTATGAAGTCAAAATCAAAAAATATCACCTGTATCATACAGACGAGACAATCGCGATTCTGTGAAAACAGACGATTTTCAGCTCCAGCACCATTCTTCATCAACTTATCACTTTAACATATCAGTATTCAACTCTCTTCATACACATTCAACAGATTTACACAAAAGAAGCTCACAAATCTCCATGGATGCACAAGAACTAGACTCACAAATCTAAGAAACCACACAAAAGAGGAGAAACACGATTTTCATCAAAAAACTCCTTCTCTATTCACTTGGATAGCATGTGAACAAATGATTAACCAACCCCCTCATAATAGAGGAAATTAGCTTATATACATTTTCAAGTGTCCCTTTTCACACTTGAATTTTGGTCCTTTCCTCTATTATTCTAAAAATATGCTATCTAGGAGTTTCCAAAAATTCTAGACAAAATACATAAGATTCTATCCTACATAAGGAAGACTCTTCCTTATTTTTACAACAATTGCATAAATATTTTTACAAATTTCTATCATTTTACAATTATTTTTCTTCAAAAAGGTTTCCAAAAATGCATCTTCCAACAGGCATTCAAAGCCTAAAGAAGCAAATGGAGAAAGAGTTCAAAATCAGTGACTTGGGAGACTTGTCATATTTCTTGGGCATGGAGATTTCATACACTCAACATGGAGTGTATGTGACTCAAGAAAGGTATTTGAGAAACTTGTTAATCAAGTTTAAGATGAATGATTGCAGGGTAGCACCTACTCCAATGGAAGTGAATCACAAATTGAGCAGATATGGTGGAGAAGAATTCAAGGATATGAAGTTATATCAGAGTTTGGTTGGTAGTCTTATCTATGCTACATTAACTAGGCCTGACTTATCATATGCAGTTGGAGTTTTGTCTCAATTCATGCATTGTCCTAGGAAAGAACATTGGATTGCAGGTCAAAGAGTGTTGAGGTACATTAAGGGTACACTCAAAGAGGGTTTGTATTATGGTTTTACATAAGATACAAACATCAAAATATATAGTGATGCAGATTGGGCAGGTAATCCTGATGATAGGAGATCAGCATATGGATACTTGTGTTATGTGGGAGATAAGTTAATCTCTTGGTGTTCAAAGAAGCAACATACAGTTGCTTTGTCATCTACAGAAGCAGAGTACAAAGGTATGGTTGAAGCTGCAAAGGAAGTGATATGGCTTAAGACTCTCATGAAGAGTTTTGACACCATACAGAGTACACCTATCATTTATGGAGATAACATGAGTTCATTATATTTAGCTGCTAATCCTATGTTTCATGCAAGGACTAAACACATTGAGATTCAGTATCACTTTCTGAGAGAGAAGGTGATGGATAAAGAGATTAAAGTCATACAAACTTCAACAAAAGATCAGATAGCTGATATGCTTACCAAAAGCTTGGATGGACCAAAGCTATAGAGATTCAAAGACATGGCAGGCATAAAGAAGATAGAGAAAACCTCAATTGATGATTGAGGGGGAGCTGTTGGTGCAGGACAATCACCAATTGATGTTTTGATATGGAAATGAAGTCAAGGATTTGAGAAGAGAACAAGTTGTGAAGCATGAAGGAAGGACATATTCAGAAGTTGGAAGATGTGTACACATATGTACATTATTTCAGAGATAGTTCGCTTATATCTTTGAGTAGTCATAAGCTTGTAAATTTTTGTCTATATATACTATGGAAAATGTCGGGGAAAGTATGAGAGAGCATGAGAATAGAGTAATCAGTAGTTGTATGTGTCATTAGACATCTTAGAAATGAGTCAAGACTCTCTCATCACTCAGTTGTAAATTTTTCAGAAATGAAGAAAATGTTGCACCCGATATTTCTGAGTTTTCTCCTTCTGTGTTAGATCTTTTGTGAAATGCTTTTGTACAAATCTAATTCTATAGGTAATCGACTTCTGTACAAATTTTCAGCTTCCAATTGTGATCAGGCTGAGAGAATTGAGTGTAGGAACATTTGCATATGTGAATGAGAAGAAGTGAAGTTACAGGAGGCGCAAAATTTGATACAAATGTTTTGATCGATTCTCCTTCCACAATTTAAAGTTTTGAGCAAGCAAGCACTCAATCTTTAAGTTGGAAGGTAAGCTATTTGTGGCTAAAGGCATTTGCAGAAACGGGTTCTAGATTGAGAGAACCAAAGGTTTAAAGTCATAGGTGTCTAAATCGACTTCTTAGAAGAACAATTTTAGACATAGGTGACTTGTTGAAGTTATTTCTCAAGATCTACTGAATCTTTTGGAGTGATTCAACTTGGAGAAGGTGCGCAATCTATAGGCAACACCTCATACAAAGTTTTATCAAAAACTTTACACATTTGATAAGGCACTGAGTGAATTATGTGCAGCAGACTTTCTGTGTAATCTCCTTCTTCACAGAGGTGCTCTAAATACAAGAGTAACTTGTTCTTTTGGATATTAACACTCTCCATCAATAGTCGCTATGAAAGTTGCCCTATACTCAATCTCACAACTAGAAGTGGCCATAGTAGGCTGCTTCTTGCTCAACCAAGATATACATGAGCTACCAAGCATGAAGCAAAAGCCACTAGTGGACACAGGAGTGTCATAGAAACTATCCTAGTCACCATCAGAAGACCATGCAAATCTGGCAATAGTGATCCCCCTTAGGATAAAACAATCCAAGTAGCTGGGTGCAACTCAGGTAGTGAAAGATGCGTTTAACCGCCTTTCAATGCTTGACACTTGGGCCATGCATAAACCTTCTCATCCATGAGACAGTAAACTGAATAACTTGCCGAGTAATGCATAAGTAAATCAAGCATCCAACAGTCTGTTGATAGAGAATGGCATCAAATGCATCTCGAGCATCATGAAGACTCAATTGTAAATCTGTCTCCATAGGAGTGGCAATAGGCTTATAGTCTTCAAGGGCAAAATGCTGCAATAATGTGTCAATATATTTCGTTTGACACAAAGCCATTCCACCATCAACTTGCATAAATTGAATGCGCAAATAATGATGCAAATGCCCCAAATCAGATGTCTCAAATGAGGCATGCAAATCAGCCTTAAAATCAGCAATATGCTTGTCATGAGGACCAATGAGCACCAGTCATCAACATACACAACAATGATCAGAAGCACATCATTAGCATGCTAACATATAAGGTTCTCTCAGTTGGACTATTCTCAAAACCATGTGCAATCAAATAGGCATGTATCTTTTCATACCAAGCACGTGGTGCTTGCTTTAAACCATATAATGCCTTCTTTAACCTACACACCTGGTTTTCATGCTCTTTCTACACAAAGCCACGGGGGTGAAAAACATACACTTCTTTGTAAAAATCACCATTCAAAAATGTTTTTTTAATGTCCAACTGATGTATAGTCCAACCATGATGAACAGCAAGTGCAAAGATGCTGCGAACAGTAGTCATTCGACATGTAGGTGCAAAGGTCTCATCAAAATCAATGCCTCTTTCCTGTACATAACCCTTTGCAACAAGCCTAGCCTTATACCTACCAATTGTTCCATCAGGTTTATGCTTCAGCTTGTATACCCACTTAGTGCCAATGGCCTTCTTACCAGGAGGCAAGACACATAAAGACCAGGTACCATTCTTCATTATAGCATCATATTCAGATTGCATAGCATCGATCCAAGGAACAAGCATGAGGTACAAACAGGAGATGATACAAGACACCTTTTTGGGAAAATATGAAATGTCAAAGCACCTAATGGAAACATCAACATACTCAATAAGGTACTCTATGTCCCCACCATTACAAAGGATTTGATAAGTGTTGGGCAGATAGTAGAGAAAGGGTTGCAAGTCAGGTTCACAAGAGGAGGAGCATATGTTGAGGATCCTAGCCAAGAATTCAGAAGAATTGCAAAAGGAGAAAAAACAGGTAGATTATTCACATTTGAGTTGCAAGACACAAGGAACATAGCTCTTTTCAATTATGGTAATCAAACACTCATAGAATTGGAGGTATGGCACAAGAGGTTAGCACATATTGGTGAAAGATCATTAAAGAAAATATGTAGAGACCAAAGTGTACTTGGACTTTGTAACTTCTCACAGCAAAATATAAGTTATAAATGCAGTGCATTCTGGAGAATGAGTTATCCTATGCACAACGAAAACGTGTAGTGAACCCTTGTATGTCTAGCATTTGGACAAACAGTTGCACCTTAGATAGCCTTCTACTATCAATACAAAACTCAAATGGACATATGCTTGTAGTCGACCAAAAGTAGACAAAGAGATCTTTCTAACAAGTTATAAATAATTTAATTTGGACAAGTTTTGATTAGTAAATGCAACTCACAAAGATGAACTACCTATCCACATAAGTATGCTAAAGAATTGAACTTTACTCAAGGACTGATAACTCCCCGAGTATATATCCTTTGAGGAAGATATTTGGGAATGATAAAGTGCACACAAATAGCTTTCCAACAAGCTAAAAATCAACTAATTTAGATGTGTTTTGGTCAAGAAAATCAACTAATCAAAATAGATCACATGTGCACATAAGTATATTGAAAAACTAGACTTCACTCTCTAACAAATATCTCATAGAATATAAACCTTTTGAATAAGATATTTGGGACAGGAAACTTACATGCAAAGAGCTTTCCTAAAACCTAAAAGCCAAGCAATTTGGATATGTTTTTGGTCAGGAAATTTAACCGACCAAAATAGACTACCTGTCTACACAGGTATGCTAAAAAACTAGACTTCACTCTTTGACTGATATCTCACATAATATAAAAGCTTTGAAGGCCGTATTTAGTACAGAGATAATGCAAAAGATATGCTTTCCATTGAGTGTTCAAATGCAAGAAATGATTACATATACACTCAGATATGAGCTTCACAACAGAGTTGTGTACAAAATGACGTGCAATTGGAAGGCATCTATGGGAAGACAAAATGATAAAATGATTAGATCCGACTACTGGTAGCTCTTGCCTCTTTCTCTCCTTGTTTAGAATGTGCTCCCACTCCACTTTTATAACCAATGAGCATGTGAAGAAGTTTGTGCCTCCTTCTTAACTCACCACTTTGCCCATTACATGCCACTTACTACAAGGTAGATATTGTATCTTTTACTCATCATGAATTTTGACTAGACTTTTTTTTTCTTTTCTCTTCTTTTCCTTTATCTTTATATTTGGTAAAATTATCCAAGCATAGTTTTGGGAAAAATGGATGGATGCTCCAAGAGACTGAGTAGGTACTGTTAAACCTTCTTTGTACCAGCCCTCTTTTGCTTGAGAGTTGATAACTAGACCTCCTTAGCTTTCCAATGACACCATAAAATTTCCTATGTACTTTGGAAGTGATGTGTGTAATGATTGAATCAAAACAGATAACTTTGGAAGTCACAAACTCAAGAAAACCTTCTATTTATGTCTTGACACCTGCTGGGTATTTTGCTCAATATGACTAGCACAGTAGGAATTGGAAAAATTCCTTTTAGGTGTATCAAATTATCTTAGTAAGCTACCTATTCCAAGTGGAATGATGTAAACTAATAAACTATGCTAAGAGAAATCAATTTAGCAAGTTAAGCTATACCCCCCACTTTTTAGGACTGTAGCACAAAATGACCAGAGATCACCTCGACGTAGATTTCTCCAACATGGCTGAATATAATGTCTTCAAACTTTGATAGCATGTAGATTACTTCAATTTGAATCCAACAAGCTTTGAATCATTGAATTTGGTGAATAATTGATCGCGATATGCCCTTGACGAGTTGATAGACTTTTGAGTAGACTAACAGAGAACTCAGAGATGGACAATGTGAATGTATGTATTAATGAACATTTGTATACAACTCCATTGGCATGAATATAATTGCCAAATGGTGTAGAGAGGTGTGGACTAGAGTGTAGACCTCACACACACTCAAAAATCAGTAATGCTAGGCTCGGGAGTGCTCTCTCTTACCCATGACTTTTCATGTCCATTTTTATAGGGAATGAGTAAAAGTTTGAATTCAAATTCAAACTTTTGGCTCCCTATGATCAAGCTCCTAAATGCTTGGAGATATTATTTCAATCAAACAACTAATTTTCCATGAATCCTTTTGGTAGGTGATTACAAGAGATTCCAAGTCAATTTGACTTTTACAATGAGGTAAAGTGGTAATTAATCACTAGCATATGTTCCTATGCTTCTTCATGTATGTATAAACTTCAATGCATCCTTTGAGCCAAATGTGTAGGCTTGTAATTTACACCAACATCTCCCCCTCAAGCCAAACATTTTGGCTTAAGTCTTCATCTTCAATCTCCAAGTATATCCTGCAATCCAATCATGGATTTGAACCTGCAAAGTTTGGTTCCATCCAAAGCTTTAATCAACAAATCTGCACATTGCATGTTGGTTGAAACATAGGTTAGTTGAATGTCCTTGCTTATTAATTTCTCTCTCACATAATGGTAATGGACCTCTATGTGTTTGGTCCTAGCATGATAAACAGGATTAGCTACAAAGTGAAGAGAACTTGTATTATCTCCAAAGATAATTGGTGACCTAGTGTATAATCCCAATTCTGTATACAAAAGCTTAATCCATATTGCTTCTTGTGTGGCATTAGCCAGTCCTCTATACTCTGCCTCTATGGAAGACAAAGCAACACTAGGTTTCTTCTTTGAAGACCATGAAATCGGTTTGTCACTTGCAAAAGAAATATATCGAGAAGTGCTCCTCCTATCATCCTTGTATCCTGCCCAATCTGCATCTGAATAAATTTTGATATCAATATCTGAAGTGTAAGGGAAATACAAACCATGGTTATGTGTACCCTTGAGATACTTCAGGATTCTCTTGGCAGCCTCTAAGTGAGGTATCCTTGGCTTGTGCATAAATTGACTTAGCACACTAACTCCTTATGCAATATCTATCCTTGTTAAGGTGGCATAGTTCAAACTACCCACCATACTTTGATAACATGTAATGTCTTTGACTTCATCACCTTCATGGGCACTTAGCTTTAGGTTTACCTCCATTGGAGTGCTTGCTACTTTGGCATCCTGCAAGTGAAACTTCTTCAACATGTCCTGTATATATTTTCTCTGAGTGATGTATATCCCTGAATTAGTGTAGACTAATTCAAGTCCCAGAAAATATTTCAATAGACCAAGATCATTGATCTTGAACTCCTTCATCATTTGACTTTTGATATATCTGATTCCATTGACATCATTACCTGTAATGATGATGTCATCAACATAAACATAAAGGTATATTACCTCTGAATTACTTCTCTTAATGAACAGAGAAGTATCTGCCTTGCTCATGACAAATCCTTGGTCTTGGAGGTATGTAGTTAACATGTAATTCCATGCCCTAGGTGCCTGCTTCAATCCATATAAAGCCTTTTTTAATTTGCAAACATATGTTACCTTCTTAGGGTCCTCATAGCTAGGAGGTTGTGACATATATACCTCCTCTGAAATCCATCTATTCAAGAAAGCATTCCTGATATCCAATTGGTACATATTCCAATTTTTTGATGCAGCCACACTTACCAACACTCTGATGGTTGGCATATTGGCCACAGGTGAGAATGTCTCCTCATAGTCAATGCCTTGGGTTTGTGCAAAACCCTTGGCTACCAATCTGGCTTTGTACCTATTAATTGTGCCATCAGAATTTCTTTTAAGCTTATAGATCCATCTGGATCCTATTACCTTCATTGAGTCCTTCTTAGGTACTAACTCCCATGTGTCACTCTCTTTGAGTGCTTCAATCTCCTCATCCATAGCTTCTTTCCATTCTGATTTGGTTATTGCTTCTTCATATGACCCTGGTTCTTCATTTGACAAATCTTTGGCAAGATAAACAGAATGTTTAGTAACAAGAGATGTATCATACCCATATCTGATAGGTTTTTTGCTTTCTCTTTGTGATCTTCTAAATGGTTGAGTTGAAGATTCAGGTATGTCTTCAAGCTTCTTCATCTTCATTTTGCCTTTGGACTTCCATGCTTTGAATTCTTCAAGGTTGATAGTATCTTCATCATCTGAACTTGAGGCTTCATTCTGAGTAGGTTCCTCCTTTGTAAGACTTGGAAATTCCTCTTCCAAATCATAGGGTAACTTGACCTTCCTGCATTCATTCTCATACCAAGAATCATTTTCATCAAAGACAACATCTCTACTTACCATGAATCCCTTATTGATAGGATTATAAAACCTGTAACCTTTTTTATTTAAATCATACCCAATGAAGATGCATTTTTCAGCCTTTGGGTCTA
The DNA here is from genome assembly GCA_020310875.1 of Ceratopteris richardii. Classification (NCBI taxonomy): domain Eukaryota; kingdom Viridiplantae; phylum Streptophyta; class Polypodiopsida; order Polypodiales; family Pteridaceae; genus Ceratopteris; species Ceratopteris richardii. The sequence goes on along the minus strand of CM035408.1, from coordinate 201,612,897 downwards.
GCTTACCTCTTATCTGAGAAGGAATGTGTACATATGCTACACATCCAAATATTTTGCAATTGTCAAGTGAGGGTCTCTTACCATGCCATGCTTCATAGGGTGTCATGCCATCAAGAGACTTAGATGGTAACCTGTTTATGAGGTAAGTGGCAGTGGAAACACTCTTTTCCCATAGATAGTTAGGTAACCTTTTCTCATTAAGCATAGATCTAGCTCTCTCAACAATTAATCTGTTTCTTCTCTCAGCTACCCCATTCTGTTCAGGAGAATACTTTGTGGTTATCTCTCTTTTGATGCCTCTGTCCTGCAAGAAGTTTTCAAATTCATTGGAGAAGTACTCACCTCCTCCATTTGACCTTAGCCTTTTCAAATTCCTTCGTGTCTAGTTTTCAACTAATGCAAGATATGTTTTAAAGCAATTAAATACCTCATCCTTGTACTTCATAAAGTACAATACAGTCCATCTGCTATAATCATCAATGAAAGATACATAGTACCTTGAACCTGAGACTGAGGGGTCTTTGTTTGGTCCCCATACATCTGTGTGGACAAGCTCTAGGTAGTCTTCATGCATGTATCCTTTCCTTGAGAAGGGTAACATGTGAGACTTCCCAAATTGACAAGCACCACACTTATAAATCATATGTTGCTTGGATACATTAGGTATCCCAAGCACACATTGGTCCCTGCACATTTGTTTCAAGGTTCTTTCTCCTATGTGCCCTAACCTTCTGTGCCAAATCTTAAGCTCTGAAAGTGTTTGATCTTTATAACTGTATAGTGCAATGTTCTTTGTATCTTCTAACTCAAAAGTGAAAAGTCTACCTGATTTTTCTCCTTTAGCAATCCTCTTGAGCCCCTGTCTTGGATCCTCCACATATGCTCCATATTGGTTGAATCTGACCTGCAAACCTTTCTCCACAATCTGACCAACACTCATCAAATTTTTGGTAATGGTTGTTACATAGAGTACTCTGCTCAACAAATTCTGATTTCCATCACAAGTCTTAACATTTCCAACTTTAACTACAGAATGCTTTGTGTCATCACCTGTTTGGACTTGATGCTTACCTTTTGGTTCCTCAAGATCAGAGAGTAATGCTACATTGCCAGCCACATGATTTGAACATCCTGAGTCAATGTAGAATAGGTGGTCATCATTTGTACCTGATTTTGAAGTCATGTTCATGATTAGAAGAGAGTCATCCTTGTTGATATATTTAGGTAGTGATATGTGTAAACACTCTAGGACCGCCGGGGCACTCTTTTCCCTCTTTAGGAGGTTTTTTTCCCCCAGCTTGTATATACGCCTATTGCCCTAATGTTGCTACTTATCTTTGTACATTCTCTAGTAATACATTCAGTATTGTGTGTTTGTGCTCCAAGCTTCTTCTTCCTTGTGCTGTTCGCGTGATTCCGCAGACGTCTATCTCCAACAATTGGTATCAGAGCAGGTCGTCGCTTCTTCTAGGGCACCGTCGACACTCCTCCGTTTGCAGTCTCAGATTCGCACGAAATTTGGTGAGCATACTCAGGGTGTTTCCGAGATCAAAACAGCTTTGTTCTGTGGTGCCGAAATCGCGATTTGAGCTCGTTTCAGTCTTCAAACGCACTATCACAGCGCTTGTGCAGGCTATTTCATCCTTTTGTGCCAAAGGTATATACCAGTTTCTGTTCGCCAGTTTAACCGTCTCAAAGTTTTCTACAGGTCTAGAAAAACTCGTCTAGGCAGTTCCGTTCAACTTTTTGAGATACAGTCAATTTTCTGCATCAAGGTATTTTAGGCACCGGCCATGGCTGAAAGCAGTGATGTATTCCGTATGTTGGCTGTTGAGGATAAGTTGGATGGTACGAACTACCCATTATGGGCTTATATGATGCGACATGTATTGGTTGCAAAAGGACTGTGGAACATTGTGTAGGGTGTTGAAAGACGTCCTGTTACACCTGCGACTACAGGTACTACAAATACAGGTGTTGGAGGTGTTGGAGCTAATGAAGATGGTGTCGAAGATGATATTCCACAGATTCCTGTTTGTGCTGTTGTTTTCGTTGCACCTACTGCATAGCAGATTCGTTGGGATGGCAGAGATGCCCAGGCACATGCATTGATAGCTTTGTCTGTCAAACATGCCATTATTCCTCACATTCGCTCTTGCAGAACAACAAAGGATGCTTGGGATACACTTACCACTTTGTACAAGGCTAGGAATGAGGCTCGTGTTGCTTACCTCCGAAAACAGTTGGAGAGTGAGCACATGAATGAAGGTGATTCTATGGACAGTTTTCTTACAAAGATCAAAGACCTGAAGGAACAATTGATTTCTGCTGATGAGGTTATACCAGATAGCTCACTTGTGCAGACCGTTCTGAATGGTCTTCCTGATTCATATCAGAGTTTTGCCTCTACTCTTCGGTTGATGATGAAAGGCAATCCGAATGCCTTGTCATTTGAGCAATTAGTCTCTGTTCTGTTGCAGGAAGATCAGTCCAGGCAGAACAAGTCCATTATGCGTGTTGCAGATCAAGCTTTCCTAGCTAGTCAGAAGGGCAAAGGGAGCTCTTCTACTAGTAAGCAGAAATCTGCAAATGCTGCACAATCGAAGAACCAGGATAAAGATGAGAAGAAATCAGAAAAGCAAAACTTGTTCTGCAAGTACTGTAAAGGAAATGATCATATTTTAAAGAACTGTCCAAAACTGGCTGCTAAAGAGGCAAAGAAGAAAGAGGCGGGAATGGTTGTTGCAGAGGCCTCTACACCAAAAACAGAGTCTGCAAATCTTGTGCAGGAAGAAGAATGGGCGTTTACTACTGTCTGCAGTTTTGACCCATCTTCTCATGATCAGTGCATGTCTGCAGTAGACTCAGATGTTTGGTACTTTGACAATGGGGTGACCAAACATATTACCTCGCAGTGCAGTTTCTTCTCTTCACTCGAGTCTGCCCCTACAGGGAATACTGTCACATGCGCCAATAACTCCTCTTATCCTGTTATGGGAGTTGGTAAGATCATTCTGACTACTGCTGATGGTAGTTCTTTCACTTTGTCAGATGCTTTATTTGTGCCAGGGATCAAAAAGAACCTGTTATCAGTTTCTACATTAGCCAAGATTGGCTTGGTTGTGAAATTCGTTGATGACAGGTGTACAGTCCATGATCTCTCAAATGGTGATGTCATTATTGCTTTTGGCATCTTATGTCGTGGGTTGTATAAGCTCATAGACTATGAAGGATCTGTGAATGATTCGGCATGTGCAGTTCATGATTCTCAGGCTATGTCAGATGCAAAGCTTTGGCATGCACGCTTTGGTCATCTGAATTTTGCTAGTTTGCTACGCCTGCAGAAATCTGAAATAGTGTCCTCTTTGCCCAAACTTGAGGCTCCTAGAAAACATGTTTGTGAAGGCTGTATTTTGGGCAAAATGCAGCGTTCTTCCTTTCCAAAAGATGGTTCAGTTCGGGCTACACAGAAATTGGAGCTTGTACATAGTGATGTCTGTGGTCCTATGCAGACACCCTCTTTTGGAAATTACCTTTACTTCGTGACTTTCATTGATGATTTTTCCAGGCATGCATGGGTATATCCACTCAAAGCAAAGTCCGAAGTGTTCATGTGCTTCAAACAGTTTTTGGTTTTGGCTGAAAATCTGTCAGCATGTAAAATGGGCACCCTCCATTCTGATCAAGGGGGGGAATATATGTCTTCAGATTTTAATGCATTTCTGGCTGAACGTGGGATAAAACACCAATGTACAGTGTCGTATACACCTCAACATAATGGAGTTGCTGAACGAAAGAACAAGTCACTCATGGAAATGGCGAGGTGCATGGTCAAAAGTCAGGCTTTACCACATAGTTTCTGGGTTGAGGCTGTCATGTGTGCAGCATATGTACTGAACAGGTGTCCCACTAAAGCGTTGCAGTCTATCACTCCTTATGAGGCTTGGCATGACCGCAAGCCATCTGTTGCTCATCTGCGTGTTTTTGGTTGTTTGGCATATGCATTAGTGCCTGAACAACATCGCAGAAAATTGGATGATAAGGCAGTAAAATGTATTTTTGTTGGGTACAGTTCTGAAAGTAAAGGCTATCGTCTGTATCATCCACAGACTAAACCCATTCTGGTTAGCCGTGATGTTGTCTTTGTGGAAGATGCTATTCAGCCATTGCTTTCATGTACTAAGGAGACATTTGTTAGCTCCAAAGACATGTATGATACTTTGATGCCTCTTTTTACAGGTGGACAGGCTAGTGCTGGTCCTAATGAGGCAACTTCTCAGCCTTTGCAGGTTTCATATGATGATGCAGATCATTCCATTTCTGATGCAGATTTACATGATGCACTTGTTGATGAGAGAGCGGATATTGAGCAAGCAAAAACTATGCCAAAATGGCTGGTGTAGACTTTGCGTGACAGCAAATTAGATGCACCTTTGTCATATCGTACTCGTTCAGGCTCTCATAGTGCCTCCTTTGCATGAGATTGCTATGCTATGGCTGCATCTAGTCTCTGTGATGAGAATGAGCCTGTTTCTTTTGATGAAGCACAAAATTCAGAAAATTGGATGGCTGTTATACAATCTGAATATGATGCTATAATGAAAAATGGTACATGGTCTTTATGTGACTTGCCTCCTAGCAAGAAGGCCATTGGCACTAAGTGGGTATACAAGCTGAAGCGTAAACCTGATGGTACAGTTGACAGGTATAAGGCTAGGCTTGTTGCAAAGGGTTATGCACAGGAAAGAGGCATTGATTTTGATGAGACCTTTGCACCTACATGCCATATGACTACTGTTCGGAGCATTTGTGCACTTGCAGCCCATCATGGTTGGAATGTACATCAGCTGGACATTAAAACAGCATTTCTGAATGGTGACTTGCATGAAGAAGTGTATGTTTTTCAGCCCCGTGGCTTTGTGCAGAAAGGGCATGAAAACCAGGTTTGCAGGTTAAAGAAGGCATTATATGGTTTAAAGCAAGCACCACGTGCTTGGTATGAGAAGATACATGCCTATCTGATTGCACATGGTTTTGAGAACAGTCCAACTGAAAGCACCTTATATGTTAAACGTGCTAATGATGTGCTTCTGATCATTGTTGTCTATGTTGATGACATGCTGCTCACTGGTCCTATTGAGACACATATTGCTGATTTTAAGGCTGATTTGCATGCCTCATTTGAGATGTCTGATTTGGGGCATTTGCATCATATTTGGGCATTCAGTTTATGCACGTTGATGGTGGAATGGCTTTGTGTCAAACGAAATATATTGCGACATTATTGCAGCGTTTTGGCCTTCAAGACTGTAAGCCTATTGCCACTCCTATGGAGACAGGTTTACGATTGAGTCTTCATGATGCTGGAGTGCATTCGATGCTGTTCTCTATCAGCAGGCTATTGGATGCTTGATTTACTTATGCATTAGTCGAACAGATATTCAGTTTGTTGTCTCACAGATGAGCAGGTTTATGCATTGCCCAGGAGTCATGCATTGGAAAGCGGTTAAGCGCATCTTTCGCTACTTGAGTGGTACTAGGCTACTTGGGTTGTTTTATCCCAAGGGGGGATCACTACCGCCAGATTTGCATGCTTTTTCTGACTCAGATTAGGCTGGTTGCTATGACACTCGTGTGTCCACCAGTGGTTTTTGCTTCATGCTTGGTACCTCATGTATATCTTGGTTGAGCAAGAAGCAGCCTATTGTGGCCACTTCCACTTGTGAGGCTGAGTATAGGGCAGCTTTCAAAGCGACTGTTGAGTGTGTGTGGCTCAGACGCCTTATGGCTGATTTGGGTGTTGGCCAGTCTTCTGCCACCACCATCTTCACTGACAATCAGAGCACATTGGCAGTTGCGAGGAACCCTGTGTTCCATGCTCGCACTAAGCACATTGAGGTGCATTATCACTATGTCAGGGAGAGGTTCTCTGCTGGGGAGATCAGCTTGGCATATGTGCCCACGCAGGAGAACATTGCAGACCTTTTCACGAAGGCTCTGCCTAGGGAGAAGTTTGAAGCTTTCCGCAAAGCTTTGGGCTTACTTCCTTTTGTGGAGTGATTTCCACATAGCTTGGCACTTCCTTATACATGAGTGCCAGCTCCTTGTTCACCGCATCACTCCCAAGGGGGATTTGTTGATATATTTAGGTAGTGATGTGTGTGAACACTCTAGGATCGCCGGGGCACTTTTTTCCCTCTTTAGGAGGTTTTTTTCCCCCGGCTTGTATATACGCCTATTGCCCTAATGGGCTACTTATATTTGTACATTCTCTAGTAATACATTCAGTATTGTGTGTTTGTGCTCCAAGCTTCTTCTTCTTCCTTGTGCTGTTCGTGTGCTTCCGCAGACGTCTATCTCCAACAATCCTGCTCCTCTGTGTAGTTGTTGTAATCCTTCCTGGATTTGAATCCTCCTTGGTAGTTGCCATTGTAATTATTGTTGTAGTTGTTGTTGTAGTTATTGTTGTAGCCTTGGTGATGGTTGAATCTACCTCTTGACTGTGAGTAGCCACCTCTTTGATATCCTCTTCCTCTCTGATTCTTGTAATTCCTGAAACCCTCATCTGTAGTATGGTTTGATAGACCACAAATGTTGCATGGTGAGGAGTTATAAGATCTCCCCCTACCTTGCTTACCTCCTTTGCCCCTTCCTCTTGATGATCTACCTCTCCCTACATAGTTGGCTTGGGAGGTAGAACCTTCATCTTCCACCTTCTTGCTTTTGCCTTTATCTTTAGACTTCTTATCAGTATATAGGGCAGAAGAGTTATTACCTTTGGATGTATCTCCATTTTTGTTGAGCTTTGCTTCATGAGTAAACAATTGTCCCATGAGAGTTGTAAGATCTGGGGTGTGCATGTCCATGTAAAGATCCATAGCTGTGGTGAAGCTTTCCCATTTTTCATCAGCCTTGATCCCATTGATCACTTGCCTTACAATCTATTCTTCTTCAATCTCTTCTCCTATGCTTGCTAACTGATCTGCTACATCTTTAATCTTGGTCACAATTTTTGAAACAGCTTGCTTAGGTTGCTTCCTTAATGTTGTGAATTCAATCCACAACTGATTTTTCCTAGCCCTTGTGTTGGAGGAAAAATATGATGACAAGGTTTCCCAAGTCTCTTGGGATGTCTTACAATTTCTAATATGTGGCAAAAGAAAATCAGATATAGAGCTGAGTAAATAAGACCTTGCCAATGCATCCTTAGCACACCATGTGTTGAGCCTTTCATGTTCTTCCTTGGTTGGTAATCCTCTTGTTTTGAATGAGGGCAATTCCTCATCTCCTAAGGTGTATCCATAGAGAATCCTTCCTTGTAGATAGGCCTTCATCCTTAGAGACCATGCTTGATAGTTATTCCTGGCCAATTTATCAATGAATGAAGGAAAACCATCTCCCATTTTACATTAGTTTGCTCTGATACCACTTTTGGGAAAGATGGATGGATGCTCCAAGAGACTGAGTAGATACTGCTAAACCTTCTTTGTACCAGACCTCTTTTGCTTCAGAGTTGATAACTAGACCTCCTTAGCTTTCCAATGACACCATAAAATGTCCTATGTACTTTGGAAGTGATGTGTGTAATGATTGAATCAAAACATAACTTTGGAAGTCACAAACTCAAGAAAACCTTCTATTTATGTCTTGACACTTGCTGGGTATTTTGCTCAGTATGAACAGCATATTAGGAATTGGAAAAATTCCTTTTAGGGGTATCAACTTAGCTTAGTAAGCTACCTATTCCAAGTGGAATGATGTAAAATAATAAACTATGCTAAGAGAAATCAATTTAGCAAGTTAAGCTATACCCCCGACTTTTTAGGACTGTAGCAGAAAATGACCAGAGATCACCTCGACGTAGATTTCTCCAACATGGCTGAATAGAATGTCTTCAAACTTTGAGAGCATGTAGATTACTTCAAGCTAAATCCAACAATCTTTGCATCACTGAATTTGGTGAAGAATTGACCGAGATATGCCCTTGACAAGTTGACAGACTTTTGAGTAGACTAACAGAGAACTCAGAGATGAACAATGTGAATGTATGTATTAATGAACATTTGTATACAACTCCATTGGCATGAATATCATTGCCAAATGGTGTAGAGAGGTGTGGACTAGAGTGTAGACCTCACACACACTCAAAAATCAGTAATGCTAGGCTCGGGAGTGCTCTCTCTTACCCACGACTTTTCATGTCCATTTTTTTAGGGAATGAGTAAAAGTTTGAATTCAAAGTCAAACTTTTGGCTCCCTATGATCAAGCTCCTAAATGCTTGGAGATATTCTTTCAATCAAACAACTAATTTTCCATGAATCCTTTTGGTAGGTGATTACAAGAGAGTCAATTTGACTTTTACAATGAGGTAAAGTGGTAATTAATCACTAGCATATGTTCCTATGCTTCTTCATGTATGTATAAACTTCAATGCATCCTTTGAGCCAAATGTGTAGGCTTGTAATTTACACCAACACATAGGTCATGTGAAAAATCAGCTTGTACATTTATCTTCAATACTCCCCCTCAAGCTCATTTGGGAGTTATCTTCAACCATGTCATGCAAATTTATCACCTCCTTGAAACCTTTGAGTTTAGAAGCATCCAAGAACTTTGTAAACATATATGCTACCTCCTCTTTGGTTTCGATGAACTTTATCTCCACATCTTTGCTCAATATCTTCTCCCTTACATAATGGTAGTGGACCTCTATGTGCTTGCTCCTTGCATGAAACATATGATTGCTTGCCAGGTAAATACTTGACATGTTATCACCGTATATAGGGATGGTTCCAACTTGCACTTCAAGATCAACCAAAAGGTATTGGTTCACATGTGGAAAATGCTAATCTTCTATATTCAACCTCCATGGATGAAAGTGCAACAGTAGGTTGTTTCTTTGAGCTCCATGTGATAGGTTTGCTTCCTATCATGAACACATAACCTGAGGTTGATCTCCTATCTTCCTTTGAACCTGCACAACCATCATCGCTAAAGCCTTTGACCTGCAATTCTTCATCAAACTTGTAAAACAAAGCATGATTCATTGTATGCTTTATGTATCTCAATACTCTCTTGGCTGAATTTAAATGTTCACTTGTCGAGGCTTGCATAAACTGAGAAAGTACACCAACAACATAAGATAAATTAGGTCTTGTAATGTTTGCATAGATTAATGATCCTAAAATGCTTCTGTATGTCATTACATCTTCCAATAGTTCTCCATCATTTGAGCAAATCTTTGTATTTGTGTCCATGGGTTGAGTGAGTGGTTTGCATTCACTCATTCCAAATCTGCAAAGAACATCAAACAAGTACTTCCTTTCATCAAGTAGATGCCACTTTTTCCATAAACAACTTCAATCCCTAAAAAATATTTTAGCCTCCAACATCTGAAATTTTAAACTCCTTACCAAGCTTCCTTTTGATATATTTAATCCCTGTAACATCATTTCTTGTTATGATGAGTTCATTGATGTATATGCAAATATATAACTCTCTATTTTCTTCCTTCTTCATGTACAATGAAGCATCTGCACTACTTGGGTTGTATCCACACTTAGTTAGATATTCTACCAATCTCTGATTCCATGCTCTTGGTGTTTGCTTCAAGCCATAAAGTTCCTTTTTCAACCTGCAAACAAAGTTTGGATTTTTTGATATTCAAATCCAATCGGTTGACTCATGTATACCTCTTGTAGTTCTCCATCGAGAAAAGCATTTTTTATGTCTTGTTGATATAATGGCCATCTCCTTGAAGCACCAATTGCTATTAATGTTCTGATTGTTCCCATCTTAGCAACAGGGCTAAAAACTTCATCATAATCTATGCCTTGTGTTTATTTAAATCCTTTGGCAACTAATCGGGCTTTATATATAGCTAGTGAACCATCAGCATTCCTCTTTGCTTTAAACACCCAATTGTTTGGAACAATCTTCATACCTTCTTTCTTTGGCACTCTCTCCCATGTGTGATTATCTTTGAGATCTTTGATCTCCTCTTTCATAGCTTGCTTCCATTCCTTTTGTGTGCAAGCTTCTTCATATGTGTTAGGTTCTTTGTCTTTGATAACCTGCATCATGTATCAAAATGTTTGGCCATGAAACTATCATAACTCAGCCTTTGGGTTGGATACCTTGTCCTTGAAGATCTTCTTTCAGTGCCTTTAAAAAGTTGCTTCTTTAACCTTTTCAGCTTTACCTTCGGAGTGATTACCTCTTCATATTCTTCTTCACTTGCATCTATCACACCATTTGGTAGTAGCAGTAGCACTTGCTTCTTCGTCTCTACTATGAGCTGAATTTGGAGACAAAGAATGACTCCCCCTCCATGTTGAACATTCTTCATTTGATGTAGATGCCTTTGGACCTGAAACATTTGTGCTTGAGTGTTGAGCTTCTCTTTGATTTGTTCCTAGATAATCATCACAATCTTCTTCAAGAATCTTTTCCTTTTTTTCGTCTTCATACCATGATCTTAGTTCATCAAAGACCACATCTCGTGAGACTCTTTCTTCCCTTGTTCTAGGGTTGTAACACTTGAATCTTTTTTGCTACATCGAATAGCCAATGAAAATGCATTTTTCTGACCTTGCTTCCATTTTTGTTCTAACTTCTTGTGGAATGTGAAGAAAGCAAACACATCCAAACACTTTGACGTGTGTAAGATCAGGTTTCTTAGCAAAATATACCTCCTCTCGAGTCAAGTGATGTATTCCCAATGTTGTGCACCTATTCATCAAGTAAATGGCATTTGTGGTAGCTTCAGCCCAATGGTACAATGGTATCTTCATCTCGTTGAGCATGCATCTTGCAATTTGAGCAATTTGCCTATTTTTCCTCTCAGGTACTCCATTTTGTTGTGGTGTATACCTACAAGTAAACTACCTTTTGATCCCATTCTCTCGTAGAAAATCTAAAAATCCTTTGGAGAAGTATTCTCCTCCACCATTGGACCTTAAGGTTTTGATAGACCTTCATGCTTCTTTTTCAACTTCAACTTTGAATCTTTTAATATAGAAAATACCTCTGATTTTTACTTCATACAAAACACCCATACCTTTCTTGAGTGATCATCAATGAAGGTGACAAAAAATCTATTACCAGCCATTGATGCCTCTTGGGTTGGTCCCTATACATCCGTATGTATCAAGTCCAAGACATTTCGGGCCACATAATTGCTCCTCTTGAATGGCTACCTCGTTTGCTTTTTTAGTTGACAAGCTTCACATAACACATGTAGCCCAATGCTATTAAATTTTGGAAGACCTCTTAGCACTTCATGTTTGCTCATTTCCTTCAGCTTTGGAATGTTGTAAACATATGTGCAACCTGCTCTTTGGTGCTGATGCACTTTATCTCCATGGCTCTGCTCAATACCTTCTCCTTTACATAATGGTAGTGGGCATCTATGTGCTTGCTCCTTGCATGAAACATAGGATTGCTTGCCAATTAAATACTTGACATGTTATCACCGTATATAGGGATGGTTCCAACTTGCACTTCAGGATCAGCCAAAAGGTTTTTTATCCACATTGTTTCACATGTGGAAAATGCTAATCCTCTATATTCAGCCTCCATGGATGAAAGTGCAATAGTAGGTTGTTTCTTTGAGCTCCATGTGATAGGTTTGCTTCCTATGATGAACACATAACCTGAGGTTGATCTCCTATCTTCCTTTGAACCTGCTCAATCAGCATCGCTAAAGCCTTTGATCTGCAATTCTTCATCAAACTTGTAAAACAAAGCATGATTAAATGTATGCTTTATGTATCTCAACACTCTCTTCGCTGAATTTAAATGTTCACTTGTCGAGGCTTGCATAAACTGAGAAAGTACACCAACAACATAAGATAAATTATGTCTCGTAATGTTTGCATAGATTAATGATCATACAATGCTTCTATATGTAGTTACATCTTCCAATAGTTCTCCATCATTTGAGCAAATCTTTGTATTTGTGTCCATGGGTTGAGTGAGTGGTTTGCATTCACTCATTCCAAATCTGAAAAGAACATCCAAGTACCTCCTTAGCATCAAGTAGATGCCACTTTTTCCATAAACAACTTCAATTCCTAAAAAATATTTCAGCTCTCCAAGATCTGAAATTTTAAACTCCTTACCAAGCTTCCTTTTGATATATTTAATGTACAATGAAGGATCTGCACTACTTGGGTTGTACCCACACTTAGTTAGATATTCTACCAATCTTGGATTCCATGCTCTTGGTGCTTGCTTCAAGCCATAAAGTGCCGTTTTCAACCTGCAAACAAAGCTTGGATGTTTTTCATATTCAAATCCAATCAATTCACTCATGTATACCTCTTCTAGTAGTTCTCCATTGAGAGAAGCATTTTTTATGTCTAGTTGATATAATGGCCATCTCCTTGAAGCATCAATTGCTATTAATGTTTTGATTGTTCCCATCTTTGCAACAGGGCTGAAAACTTCATCATAATCTATGCCTTGTGTTTATTTAAATCCTTTGGAAACTAATCTAGCTTTATATATAGCTAGTGAACCATCAGCATTCCTCTTTACTTTAAACACCCAATTGTTTGGAACAATCTTCATACTTTGTTTCTTTGGCACTAGATCCCATGTGTGATTATCTTTGAGAGCTTTGATCTCCTCTTTCATAGCTTGCTTCCATTCCTTTTGTGTGCAAGCTTCTTCATATGTGTCAGGCTCTTCGTCTTTGATAATCTACATCATGTATGCAAAATGTTTGGCCATGAAACTATCATAACTCAGCCTTTGAGTTGGATACCTTGTCCTTGAAGATCTTCTTTCAGTGCCTTCAGAAAGTTGCTTCTTTAGCCTATTCAGCTTTACCTTCGGAGTGATTACCTCTTCATATTATTCTGCACTTGCATCTATCACACTATTTGGAGTAGCACTTGCTTCTTCGACTCTTCTATGAGCTGAATTTGGAGACAAAGAATGACTCCCCCTCCATGTTCAACATTCTTCATTTGATGTAGATGCCTTTGGACCTGAAACCTTTATGCTTGATTGTTGAACTTCTCTTTGATTTGTTCCTGCATAATCATCACAATATTCTTCAAGAATATTTTCCCTTCCTTTATCTTCATACCATGATCTTAATTCATCAAATATCACATCTCGCGAGACTCTTACTTCCCTTGTTCTAGGGTTGTAACACTTGTATCTTTTCTGTTCAATTGAATAGACAATGAAAATGCATTTTTCAGACCTTGGTTCCATCTTTGTTCTAACTTTTTGTGGAATGTGAACAAAGCAAACACATCCAAACACTTTGAGGTGTGTAAGATCAGGTTTCTAACCGGTATATACCTCCTCTGGAGTCAAGTGATCTATTCCCAATGTTGTGCACCTATTCATCAAGTAAATGGTGGTTGTGGTAGCTTCCGCCCAATAGTACAATGGTACCTTCATCTCGTTGAGCATGCATCTTGCAATTTCAGCAATTTGCCTATTTTTCCTCCCAGCTACTCCATTTTGTTGTGTTGTATACCTACAAGTAAACTGCCTTTTGATCCCATTCTCTTGTAGAAAATCTAAAAATTCTTTGGAGAAGTATTCTCCTCCACCATGGGACCTTAAGGTTTTGACAGACCTTCATGTTTCTTTTTCAACTTCAACTTTAAATCTTTTGAATATAGAAAACACCTCTGATTTTTGCTTCATACAAAATAGCCATACCTTTCTTGAGTGATCATCAATGAAGGTGACAAAAAATCTATTATCAGTCATTGATGCCTCTTAGGTTGGGCCCCATACATCTGTATGTATCATGGTTTCCTCCTTGAAGAATGCAACTTCACTCAAGGACTAATTACTCCTTCAATATATATTCTTTGAGGAAGATATTTGGGAGACCAAAAATTTCACACAAATGATGTTCCAAACACGCTAAAAATCAAGTAATTTGGATGAGTTTTGGTTAGGAAACTCAACTAACCAAAATAGATCACCTATGCATATAAGTACTAGAAGGATTCTATGGGAAGACATAATGACAAAACGACTAGATCTGACCATTGGGAGCTCTTGCATCTTTCTCTCCTTGCTTAGAATGTGCTCCCACTCCACTTTTATAACCAATGAGCATGTGAAGAAGTTTGTGCCTCCTTCTTAACTCACCACTTTGGCCACTACATGCCACTTACTACAAGGCAGATATTGTATCTTTTACTAATCATGAATTTTGACTAGACTTTTTTCTTCTTTTCTCTTCTTGTCCTTTATCTTTATATTTGGTAAATTTATCCAAGCATAGCTCATGTGAAACTGAGCTTATACATTTATCTTCAAAACTCCCCCTCAAGCTCATTTGGGAGTTATCTTCAACCATGTCCTACAAATTTATACATCCTTGAAACCTTTGAGTTTAGAAGGGTATTGTCAGATCGCTTGCCAAGTAAATACTTGATATGTTATCACCGTCTATAGGGATGGTTCCAACTTGCACTTCAAGATCACCCAAAAAACTTTTTATCCACATTGCTTCACATGTGGAAAATGCTAATCCTCTATATTCAGCCTCCATGGATGAAAGTGCAACATTAGGTTGTTTCTTTGAGCTCCATGTGATAGGTTTGCTTCCTATCATGAACACATAACCTGAGGGGTGATCTCCTATCTTCCTTTGAACCTGCTCAATCAGTATCACTAAAGCCTTTGACCTGTAATTCTTCATCAAACTTGTAAAACAAAGCATGATTAACTGTATGCCTTATGTATCTCAACACTCTCTTGGCTGAATTTAAATGTTCACTTGTCAGGGCTTTCATTAATTGAGAAAGTACACCAATAACATAAGATAAATCAGGTCTTGTAATGTTTGCATCGATTAATGATCCTACAATGCTTCTGTATATCATTACATCTTCCAATAGTTCTCCATCATTTGAGCAAATCTTTGTATTTGTGTCCATGGGTTGAGTGAGTGGTTTGCATTCACTCATTCAAAATCTGAAAAGAACATCCAACAAGTACTTCCTTTGCATCAAGTATATGCCACTTTTTCCATAAACAACTTCAATTCCTAAAAAAATATTTCAGCTCTCCAAGATCTAAAATTCTAAACTCCTTACCAAGCTCCCTTTTGATATCTATAATCCATGTAACATCATTTCCTGTTATGATGAGGTCATTGATGTATATGCAAATATATACCTCTCTATTTTCTTCCTTCTTCATGTACAATGGAGGATCAGCACTGCTTGGGTTGTATCCCTACTTAGTTAGATATTCTACCAATCTCTGATTCCATGCTCTTGGTGCTTACTTCAAGCCATAAAGTGCCTTTTTCAACCTGCAAACAAATTTTGGATGTTTTTCATATTCAAATTCAATCGGTTGACTCATGTATACCTCTTCTTGTAGTTCTCCATTGAGAAAAGCATTTTTTATGTCTAATTGATATAATGGCCATCTCCTTGAAACACCAATTTCTATTAATGTTCTGATTGTTCCTATCTTTGCAATAGGGTTAAAAACTTCATCATAATCCACGTCTTATGTTTCTTTAAATCCTTTGGCAACTAATCTAGCTTTATATATAGCGACTGAACCATCAGCATTCCTCTTTATTTTAAAGACCCAATTGTTTGGAACACTCTTCATACCTTCTTTCTTTGGCACTAGCCCCCATGTGTGATTATCTTTGAGAGCTTTGATCTCCTCTTTCATAGCTTGCTTCCATTCCTTTTGTGTTCAAGCTTCTTGACATGTGTCAGGCTCTTTGTCATTGATAACATGCATCATGTTTAGAAAATATTTGGCCATGAAACTATCATAACTCAGCCTTTGAGTTGGATACCTTGTCCTTGAAGATCTTCTTTCAATGCCTTTAGAAAGTTACTTCTTTAACCTATTCTGCTTTACCTTCCGAGTAATTACCACTTCATATTCTTCTTCACTTGCATCTATCACATTGTTTGGAGTAGCAGTTGCTTCTTCGACTCTACTATGAGCTGAATTTGGAGACAAAGAATGACTCCCCCTCCATGTTGAACATTCTTCATTTGATGTAGATGTCTTTTGACCTGAAACCTTTGTGCTTGGATACTTCTAAAATCAAAGGTTTCAAGGATGTATAAATTTGCAGGACATGGTTGAAGATAACTCCCAAATGAGCTTGAGGGGGAGTGTTGAAGATAAATGTACAAGCTGATTTTCACATGATCTATGCTTGGATAAATTTACCAAATATAAAGATAAAGGAAAAGAAGAGAAAAGAAAAAAAAAATTCTAGTCAAAATTCATGATGAGTAAAAGATACAATATCTGCCTTGTAGTAAGTGGCACCTATCTTCCTTTGAACCTTCTCAATCAGCATCGCTAAAGCCTTTGACCTGCAATTCTTCATCAAACATGTAAAACAAAGCATGATTAAATGTATGCCTTATGTATCTCAACACTCTCTTGGCTGAATTTAAATGTTCACTTGTCAGGGCTTTCATAAACTGAGAAAGTACACCAATAGCATAAGATAAATCAGGTCTTGTGATGTTTGCATTGATTGATGATCCTAAAATGCTTCTGTATATCATTACATCTTCCAATAGTTCTCCATCCTTTGAGCAAATCTTTGTATTTGTGTCCATGGGTTGAGTGAGTGGTTTGCATTCACTCATTCCGAATCTGAAAAGAACATCCAACACGTACTTCCTTTGCATCAAGTATATGCCACTTTGTCCATAAACAAATTCAATTCCTAAAAAATATTTCAGCTCTCCAAGATCTTAAATTTTAAACTCCTTACCAAGCTCCCTTTTGATATCTTTAATCCCTGTAACATCATTTCTTGTTATGATGAGGTCATTGATGTATATGCAAATATATACCTCTCTATTTTCTTCCTTCTTCATGTACAATGAAGGATCGGCACTACTTGGGTTGTATCCCTACTTAGTTAGATATTCTACCAATCTCTGATTCCATGCTCATCATGCTTACTTCAAGCCATAAAGTGCCTTTTTCAACTTGGAAACAAAGTTTGGATGTTTTTATATTCAAATTCAATCGGTTGACTCATGTATACCTCTTCTTGTAGTTCTCCATTGAGAAAATCATTTTTGATGTCTCGTTGATATAATGGCCATCTACTTGAAGCACCAATTGCTATTAATGTTCTGATTGTTCCCATCTTTGCAACAGGGCTGAAAACTTCATCATAATCCATGTGTTGTGTTTATTTAAATCCTTTGGCAACTAATCTAGCTTTATATATAGCAACTGAACCATCATCATTCCTCTTTATTTTAAAGACCCAATTGTTTGGAACAATCTTCATACCTTCTTTCTTTGGCACTAGCCCCCATGTGTCATTATCTTTGAGAGCTTTGATCTCCTCTTTCATAGCTTGCTTCCATTCCTTTTGTGTTCAAGCTTCTTGACATGTGTCAGGCTCTTTGTCTTTGATAACATGCATCATGTTTAGAAAATGTTTGGCCATGAAAGTATCATAACTCAGCCTTTGAGTTGGATACCTTATCCTTGAAGATCTTCTTTCAACGCCTTTAGAAAGTTACTTCTTTAACCTATTCTGCTTTACCTTCCGAGTAATTACCACTTCATATTCTTCTTCACTTGCATCTATCACATTGTTTGGAGTAACAGTTGCTTCTTCGACTCTACTATGAGCTGAATTTGGAGACAAAGAATGACTCCCCCTCCATGTTGAACATTCTTCATTTGATGTAGATGCCTTTCGACCTGAAACCTCTATGCTTGGATCCTTCTAAGCTCAAAGGTTTCAAGGATGTATAAATTTGCAGGACATGGTTGAAGATAACTCCTAAATGAGCTTGAGGGGGAGTGCTGAAGATAAATGTACAAGCTCATTTTCACATGAGCTATGCTTGGATAAGTTTACCAAATATAAAAATAAAGGAAAAGAAGAGAAAAGAAAAAAAAATTCTAGCCAAAATTCATCATGAGTAAAAGATACAATATCTGCCTTATAGTAAAAGGCATGTAGTGGGCAAAGTGGTGAGTTAAGAATGAGGCACAAACTTCTTCACATGCTCATTGGTCATAAAAGTGGAGTGGGAGCACATTTTAAGCAAGGAGAGAAAGAGGCAAGAGCCGCCAATAGTCAGATCTAGTCCTTTTGTCATTTTCTCTTCCCATAGACTCCTTCCACTACTTATATGCATAGGTGATCTATTTTGGTTAGTTGAGTTTCGTGACCAAAACTCATCCAAATTACTTAATTTTTAGCTTGCCAAGTAAATACTTGATATGTTATCACCGTATATAGGGATGGTTCCAACTTGCACTTCAAGATCACCCAAAAAGTTTTTCTATCCACATTGCTTCACAGTGGAAAATGCTAATCCTCTATATTCAGCCTTCATGGATGAAAGTGCAATAGTAGGTTGTTTCTTTGAGCTCCATGTGATAGGTGGCTTCCTATCATGAACACATAACCTGAGGTTGATCTCCTATCTTCCTTTGAACCTTCTCAATCAGCATCACTAAAGCCTTTGACCTGCAATTATTCATTAAACGTGTAAAACAAAGCATGATTAATTGTATGCCTTATGTATCTCAACACTCTCTTGGCTGAATTTAAATGTTCACTTGTCAGGGCTTTCATAAACGGAGAAAGTACACCAACAACATAAGATAAATCAGGTCTTGTAATGTTTGCATAGATTAATGATCCTACAATGCTTCTGTATATCATTACATCTTCCAATAGTTCTCCATCCTTTGAGCAAATCTTTGTATTTGTGTCCATGGGTTGAGTGAGTGGTTTGCATTCACTCATTCCAAATCTGAAAAGAACATCCAACAAGTACTTCCTTTGCATCAAGTAGATGCCACTTTATCCATAAACAACTTTGATTCCTAAAAAAATATTTCAGCTCTGCAAGATCTAAAATTTTAAACTCCTTACCAAGCTCCCTTTTGATATCTTTAATCCCTGTAACATCATTTCCTGGTATGATGAGGTCATTGATGTATATGCAAATATATACGTCTCTATTTTTCTTCCTTCTTTGTGTACAATGAAGGATCAGCATTACTTGGGTTGTATCCCTACTTAGTTAGATATTCTACCAATCTCTGATTCCATGCTCATGGTGCTTACTTCAAGCCATAAAGTGCCTTTTTCAACCTGCAAACAAAGTTTGGATGTTTTTCATATTCAAATTCAATCGTTTGACTCATGTATACCTCTTCTTCTAGTTCTCCATTGAGAAAAGAACGTTTGATGTCTAGTTGACATAATGGCCATCTACTTGAAGCACCGATTGCTATTAATGTTCTGATTGTTCCCATCTTTGCAACAGGGCTGAAAACTTCATCATAATCCATGTCTTGTGTTTATTTAAATCTTTTCGCAACTAATATAGCTTTATATATAGCGATTGAACCATCAGCATTCCTCTTTATTTTAAAGACCCAATTGTTTGGAACAATCTTCATACCTTCTTTCTTTGGCACTAGCCCCCATGTGTGATTGTCTTTGAGAGCTTTGATCTCCTCTTTCATAGCTTGCTTCCATTCCTTTTGTGTTCAAGCTTCTTGACATGTGTCACGCTCTTTGTCTTTGATAACATGCATCATGTATCGAAAATGTTTGGCCATGAAACTATCATAACTCAGCCTTTGAGTTGGATACCTTGTCCTTGAAGATCTTCTTTCAATGCCTTTAGAAAGTTACTTCTTTAACCTATTTAGCTTTACCTTCGGAGTAATAACCTCTTCATATTCTTCTTCACTTGTGTCTATCACATTGTTTGGAGTAGCACTTGCATCTTTGACTCTACTATGAGCTGAATTTGGAGACAAAGAATGACTCCCCCTCCATGTTGAACATTCTTCATTTGATGTAGATGCCTTTCGACCTAAAACCTTTGTGCTTGATTGTTGAACTTCTCTTTGATTGGTTCTTGCATAATCATCACAATCTTCTTCAAGAATATTTTCCTTTCCTTTATCTTCATACCATGATCTTAGTTCATCAAAGCCCACATCTTGCGACACTCTTTCTTCCCTTGTTCTAGGGTTCTAACACTTGTATCTTTTTTGCTCCATCGAATAGCCAATGAAAATGCATTTTTGTGACCTTGCTTCCATCTTTGTTCTAACTTCTTTTGGAATGTGAGCAAAGCAAACACATCCAAACACTTTGAGGCATGTAAGATCAAGTTTCTTACCAGAATATATCTCCTCTAGAGTCTAGTGATGTATTCCCGATGTTGTGCACCTATTCATCAAGTAAATGGTGGTTGTGGTTACTTCAGCCCAATAGTACAATGGTACATTCATCTCGTTGAGCATCCATCTTGCAATTTCAGCAATTTGCCTATTTTTCCTCTCAAGTACTCCATTTTGTTATGATGTATACCTACAAGTAAACTACCTTTTGATCCCATTCTCTTGTGGAAAATCTAAAAATTCTTTGGAGAAGTATTCTCCTCTACCATCGGACCTTAAGATTTTGATACACCTTTATGCTTCTTTATCAACTTTAACTTTGAATCTTTTGAATATAGAAAATACCTCTGATTTTTGCTTCGTACAAAACAGCCATACCTTTCTTCAGTGATCATCAATGAAGGTGACAAAAAATCTATTACCAGTCATTGATGCCTCTTGGCTTAGTCCCCATACATCCGTATGTATCAAGTCCAAGACATTTGGGGCCACATAACTGCTCCTCTTGAACGGTTGCCTCGTTTGCTTTCCTAGTTGACAAGCTTCACATAACTCATCTAGTCCAATGCTATTAAATTTTGGAAGACCTCTTACCACTTCCTGTTTGCTCATTTCCTTCAGCTTTGGAATGTTGATGTGTCCTATTCTTTTGTGCCATAAGTCCAACTCTGAAATCTTTTTGTTCCCACATTGAATGTACATGACCTTTCCATGTGGATGTTGGACGTCCAAAGTGAACATCCTTCCTTCTCTTTTACCTCGAGCCATGACCTTGAAGCCTTCCTTTGGATTCTTTACGAAGAACCCATTTTCATTGAATATGACATGATAACCCTTCTCTAGCATTTTTCCTACTGAAATCAAGTTCTTTGAAATTGTAGGAATGTGAAGAACATTAGATAGTACCTTTGCTCTACTTGTATCTCCAAGCCTTATATCTCCAATATGTTCAATCATCTTTTGAGTATCATCACCTGTTTGAACACATACTTTTCCACTTGGTACTTGTAGATTAGTGCACAAACTTCCTTGGCATGACATATGGTTACTACAACCTGAATCAATGTACCATTTTTTGTCATCTTCACAAGAGCTTCTATACTCATGTCTCATTGCAAGTAGTGTGTCCTTGCTTCCTTCACTTGAGGTGCTTGCATACTTACTTTGGCTCCTTTGATTGCCTCCATTTGGTCTTCCATTCTTTAGCCAACAATCACTAGCATAGTGTGCTACTTTACCACAATGATAGCATGTTATACCTTGATGAGAATTGTAGGAGCCTCGGTCTCTTCCTCTACTTCTACCTTGACCTCTTCCTTGTGTGTTGGCATTTGGTGCATCCTTGTTGTCTTCCAAATTTTTTTTATTGTAGTTGGAGTTGTTGTGACCTCTTGCTTTTCCTCTTGAGCCTCCTCTTGAGTTCCTTCCTTTACCTCCTCCTACATATTACATTTGGTTGTGGTTGTCCTTTCCTTTGGGGCCACCAAAGCTAAGCTCTTCTGTGACAAGATGAGGGATTAGTTGTTCAAAACCTGGATATGCATCTTTCAAGTCAATGGAAGTTAGCATCTTCATCTTCAACCGTTGTGCCAATAGAAGATAAAGCATCACTTAGCTCCTTAATCTTCAAACTATATTCAGCTATGGATTGACTCGAACTTTCCTTGATAGTGTTCAACTCATTCTTGAGTTGAACTTTCCTAGCTTTGGTATTTGTTGAATACATCCTTTCAAGAGCTTCCCAAGCATCCTTACCTTTCTCTAGATGTTGAATATGCCCTACCATGGCATTAGTAATGACTTGTGAAATGAGAAACATGATTCTCCTATTCCTCTCTTCCCATTCTTTTGCTTGCCTCCTTTGGACTTTGGTGGCCATAGCTTGATTGATTTGAGATTGAGAATCATTGCTGCTCACAATACCCCACAAGCCTTTGCCCATTAGGTAGTTTGTCATTCTAAACTTCCACATGGGATAGTTATCCTTATCTAGTTTCTCTACTTGTTGACCCAAGTCAGCCATTGAAGACTATCCAAAACTTTGAGTTACCTCGAATAGTTATATTGTCCTTTGCTCTTGTATTTGTGAAGCTCCCCCTTGTTTTGTAGCTCCTCTTTTGCTTTGCTTTAACTCCAACTTTGTTGATGAAGATTCAGCACCAAATTTTCTTGGATACCAACTGTGGAGAATGAGTTCTCCTATGCGCAATGAAAACGTGTAGTGAACCCTTGTATGTCCAGCACTTGGACAAATAGCTTCACCTTAGATAGATTGCTACTCTCAATACAAAACTCAACTGGACTTGTGCCTTTACTCAATCAACGTAGACAAAGATAGATTTCTAACAAGCTATAAATAACTTAATTTGGACAAGTTTTGATTAGGTAATGCAACTGACGAAGAATAACTACCTTTCCACACAAGTATGCTGAAGAACTGAACTTCACTCAAGGACCGATAACTCCTTGAATATATATCCTTTGAGGAAGATATTTGGGAGAGCAAAAGTACACACAAATAGCATTCCAAAAAGCTAAAAATCAAGTAATTAAGATGATTTTTGGTCAGGAAACCCAACTAATCAAAATAGATCACCTGTGCATATAAGCATACCTAAAAACTGGACTTCACTCTCTAATAGATATCTCATAGAATATAAAATCTTTGAATGAGATATTTGGAATAGAGAAATTGCATGCAAAGAGCTTTACAAAAAGCTAAAAACCAAGCAATTTGGATATGTTTTGGTTGGGAAAGGCAACCCACAAAAATAGACTATTTGTCTACATAGGTATGCTAAAAAACTAGACTTCCCTCTTTGACTGCTATCTCATAGAATATATAATCTTTGAAGGGCACATTTGAGACAAAGAAAGTACGCAAGATAAGCTTTCCAATGAGTGTTCAAACGCAAGAAATGGTTACATATACAGTGAGATATGAGCTTCACAATAGAGTTGTGTACAAAATGATGTGCGATTGGAAGGAGTCTATGGGAAGACAAAATGACAAAATGATTAGATCCGACTATTAAGAGCTCTTGCCTCTTTCTCTCCTTGTTTAGAACGTGCTCCCACTGCACTTTTATAACCAATGAGAATATGAAGAGGTTTGTGCCTCCTTCTTAACTCACCACTTTGCCCACTACATGCCACTTACTACAAGGCAAATATTGTATCTTTTACTCATCATGAATTTTGATTAGACTTTTTTTCTTTTCTCATCTTTTCCTTTATCTTTATATTTGTTAAATTTATCCAAGCATAGCTCGTGTGAAAATGATCTTGTACATTTATCTTCAACATGCATGTCAATTTGGAAAGTCTCATAGGTTACCCTTCATGAACAAAGGCTATATGCATGGAGACCTCTTGAATTGGTCCACACAGATGTATGGGGACCTAGCAGAGATGCTTCACTCTCTTGATCAAGGTATTATCTATCATTGATTGATGATTGCAATAGGTGGACTATCCTATTCTTTATGAAACACAAAGATGAAGTTTTTTCATGCTTCAAGAGATATTTAGCTCTTGTGGAGAATCAAATAGGTAAATCACTAAAGAGGCTAAGTTCAAATGGATGGGGAGAATATTTCTCCCATGAATTTGATTCTTTCCTTCAAGAAATGGGAATCAAAAGAGAAGTAACTACAAGGTACACTCCTGAGCAAAATGGAGTGGCAGAGAGGAGGAATAGGACAAATGTTGAAGTCGCAAGGTCTATGTTAAATGAAAAGCATCTACCTAACTATCTATGGGTTGAGGTTGTATCCACATCCACTTATTTGATTAACAAGTTTCCTTCAAAATCTCTTGATGGGATGACACCATATCAAGCTTGGAATGGAAGAAGATCAAGCCTAGATCATTGCAAAATTTTTGGTTGTATTGCTTATGTTCATATTCCTTCACAAGTTAGAGGAAAGATGGATCCAAAAGCAAAAAGGTGTGTATTCATTGAATATGACAACAATCAAAAGGGCTATAGACTATACAACCCTACCAACAAAGGATTCTTGGTGAGTAGAGATGTAGTATTTGATGAGAACAATTCATGGTATGAGGATTAATGCAGGAAGGTCAATTTGCCTTATGATCTTGAAGATGATTTTCCAAGGCTTGTTAAAGAAAATCAACCTAAAAGTGAAGAGCAAGACACCTCAGAAGATGATGAAGAAACTCAGATGGAAAAGTTCAAGGCATGGAGGTCTAAAAAGAAAGCAAAATTGCAGGAACTTGGACAAGAGGCAGAACATCATGGCCTAAGAAGGTCTATGAGGGAAAAGAAGAAGCCAGAAAGGTATGGTTCTGACACCATTCTAGTTACTAAGCACTCTATCTACATAGCACATGATATAAATCAAGAGGAGCGCTCATCATTTGAAGAAGCCAAGGAAAAACCAGAATGGAGGCATGCAATGAAGAAGGAAATTGAAGCACTTGAGGAAAACAACACCTGGGATTTATTTCCCAAGACTTCATCCATGAAGGTAATAGGTTCAAGGTGGATCTACAAACTCAAGAAGAATTATGATGGTTCTATAAACAGATATAAGGCAGGGCTTGTAGCAAAAGGCTTTGCACAAACTCAAGGAGTTGATTATAAAGAAACATTTTCCCCTGCAGCAAAGATGCCTACAATCAGAGTTTTGCTTAGTATTGCTTCTTCCAAGAATTGGAAGATACTCCAATTAGATGTAAAAAATGCATTTCTTAATGGTTGGATAACAGAAGAAGTATATATGGCACAACCACCTCGTTTTGAGAATCAAGTGTATCCTGATTATGTATGTAAACTAAACAAAGCATTGTATGGTCTCAAGCATGCTCCAAGCGCTTGGAACTACAGACTTGTTTCATTCTTGCAGGACGAAGGCCTTCAACCAAGAAAGGCAGATCCATCACTGTTTATTAAAAAGAGTAATTCTGAAGTCATCTACTTATGTGTATATGTGGATGATATTATACTTATAGTAAATGATACAGATGGCATGAAGAGAATCAAAGAACAGATGAGAGAAGAATTCAAGATAAGTGATTTGGGATCACTTACCTACTTCCTAGGATTGGAAGTTATCTACAAATATCATGGTTTGTTTCTCACTCAAAGAAAATACATTAAGGACATGTTGGCAAAATTCAAGATGCAAGATTGTAAGATTGTAGGTACTCCAATGGAGGTTAATCACAAACTGAGCTCACGTGAAGGTGAACTCATAGAGCATGTCACAGCATATCAGAGTCTAGTGGGTAGTTTAAACTATGCCACATTGAAAAGGGTAGATACATGCTATAGAGTGAGTGTACTAAGTCAATTTATCCACACACACAGGAAACCACACGTGGAAGTTGCCAAAAGGATACTCAAGTACCTCAAAGGGACCATAAATGAAGGACTTTATTACCCTTATGTATCTAATTTAGTCTAAAGCTATTCTCTGATGCAGATTGGGCTAGATCCAAGGAAGATAGAAGAAGCACTTCAGGATATCTCACTTTTGCAGGTTCAAAGCTTCTCTCAAGGTCATCCAAGAAGCAATTTTAAAGTGAAGACAATGTATGAAGATTGAAGAGTTCACTTGTGAACTATCTCTTGTAACTCCTTGAACATTTACTTGATGTAAAAGTGAAGAATCAGAAGTGGTTGAATCCACTTGATGATTAGGCAAACAGAGCTCCACGAACTAGTAATTGAGTTACTTAGAATCCATCACTAGAAATAAGGAAAAGTGATTTAGGTGAGCTTCAATTCAAATGCAAATATTGGCTCCAAGTCTCACTATATATACACGTACTCTTTAGTCATGCTCTGTGAGCCTCAATCTTCAGAGCTTATTGCAAGATTAGTGTGTGATCTCAATGCACACTTATGTAACAGTAAGTCATTGTACCTTCCACTCAATATAGAATTGATTTCATGATCATTTATTACCATATTGTCAAGTCTATTTGTATGAATTGTTCTCTATCACAATCTCTCAGTTTTCAGTCATCTTGTAGAGCAGATTTCTCTGAGCATGGTGGTTACTTTTTTTCAAAGCTTCAACTTGGTATTGGTAGCTCTCTAAGTATAATATCATACTCCAGAGTTTCATGTCAATTTGATCTGTGTACTGTGAGCAATGAACATTTAAGCTTGATTGTGTATAGATGTCTACTGCTCCCTAAAAAGTCGGGTTGGCATACGTGAATTGCTAAGTTCATTTCTCATCATATGGCTCATCATTTTCAGTGAAATAACTTGTAATAGGTTGCTTTGTTTCCTAATTAGACTCCTTTAAAAGATCTCTTGCCAATTTTGACCAGAGAAGGAGTACTGAATAAAATGTTGAGTGTCATAGTTCAAAAATAGAAGGTTTGAGCTAGTTGACTCTTAGTCAAACTTATCTCTCTTGATTCAAATTTTTACAAGTGAAATTTCAAGGTTAATAGGGTCTCAAATATACTCATTGGCAAGGTAAAAGGGCCCCAAACACTTCTCTAGAGTTTATTTGGTTGGTGTAGTGCAAGGATTTTGCAACACCACTTCATCTTCAGGAACATATCAATCCATCTCTTCACATATCTATCTATCTATGTATCTATCTATCTATCTATCTATATGTCTATCTATCTATCTATCTATCTCTCTATCTATCTCTCTATCTATCTATCTATCTATCTATCTATCTATCTATCTATCTATCTATCTATCTATCTATCTATCTATCTATCTATCTATCTATCTATCTATCTATCTATCTATCTATCTATCTATCTATCTATCTATCTATCTATCTATCTATCTATCTATCTATCGATCGATCAATCAATCTATCTATCTATTTATATGTCTATTTGTTTGTCACTATGTCTATTTGTTTCTTTGTTTTTTTGTCTCTCTATCTATATGTTTGTATGTCTATCTGTTTGTTTGTCTATCCCTTTGTCTATCTATCTTGAGAAAAAAATTTAGTTAATTAAATGCACTTTTTGATGGCCAAGGATTGTTAGAGATATAAACAATAATGTAAGTAAGTGCTTTAAATGTGAAGTGCTAAGTCCTCTAGGTTTTCTATAGTCATTGGAGATATCGGAGTACTATCAAGACAGTGTACCCATGCACTCAATAGTGGTTTTAATTAGGATGCTAGGAAAAAAGAATGATATTCTTATGGTGGTCAATTGTTTGAGAAAATTGGGAGTACTTTATTCCTACTAAGGAACTAGTGGAAACTCCACAATTTGTAGAACTATTCATTCACAACTTTTTTAGACTACATGGTCTACCTAAATCCATAGATTCAAACAAGGATCCCAATTTTATAGAAAACTTTTGGAAACATGTGTTTAATAAGCTTCTAGTTCAACTCAAAATGAGTAATAAAGAGCATCCACAAACAGATGATCAAACCAAAAGAGTTAATCAAAAACTAGAAAATATGCTGCAGGTATATGTTTCAATAAGGAAAACGGATAGGGTAGTTTTTTTCCATTAGCTGAGTTTGTTCTAAGAAGTCTAATAAGTTGGAATGGTTTGAAGTAATTTATGGGTTTATTCCACATAGTCCAACTACCATTGGGTTACCCAAGAAATCTATGAGTGCTTCATCACTCCTTACAAATATACAAGCTAACTTAAAGATAGCACAGTCTAATCTTCTACAAGTTGTTGAGAGGATGAAAGCATATGTAGATCGACATCACATACCACAAACATTTCAAGATGATGATCGTGTGTTTTTACACGTTCCACTCTGTTTGTCATTGACAATGTGTAAGAAACCTAAATTACCCCCTAGATTTTGTGGATCTTGGATAATAATGAAGATTAGTAATATCACATACAAAGTACAATTCCCATATGATTGTAGAGTTCACGTAATGTTTCATGCTAGCAACTTGAGACTATACATCTCTCGAGATGAGAATCGTGTGGACGGTATAGTTGCTTTAGGAGATAAAACATCTCGACGAGATGTTCCATTTCGAGTTCTTGACAAGAGGGAGCGACAATTTCAGAATCCCTACATACCATAGTGTTTAGTAGCATTGACCCACTATCCATTCACAGACACTACCTGGGAGTCAAAAGCTCTGATTTGCAAACACTTTCCCTCCTTGATCACTAAGGACTGATCTCTAGAAGCGGGAGAGAGTGTTAGATTTATTTAGACATCCATGCTTTACTATTAGTCTACCTACATTTGGTCAAGGATCCTAGTTGGAAAGCTCGAAGGAGCGAAGTCTCTAGCATGAGTCTTTCAGGTTAATCCATCTCCTCAAAGTGGCCATATGAGGGGTGTTGGACCATAGGAAGACTCTAGACATGCTAAGTGCAAGGGCTATTTAAGGTTGGGAGAAGAGTAGTAAGCAGCTATTTGGGATCTTTCAGATACATACATTCATTGATACATACATATGTACATACGTACATACGTGCATACGTACATTCATACATACATACATTCATACATACATACATACATACATACATACATACATACATACATACATACATACAAACATACATACATATATACATACATACATACATACATATACATGCATACATAAGTATATAAATAGGTAGATAGATAGATAGATAGATAGATAGATAGATAGATAGATAGATAGATAGATAGATAGATAGATAGATAGATAGATAGATAGATAGATAGATAGATAGATAGATAGATAGATAGATAGATAGATAGATAGATAGATAGATAGATAGATAGATAGATAGATAGATAGATAGATAGATAGATCGATAGATAGATAGATAGATAGATAGATAGATAGATAGATAGATAGATAGATAGATAGATAAATACATAGATAGATTGATCGACAAACAGACAGACGGACAGAGAGACAAACAGATAGATAGATAGATAGATAGATAGATAGATAGATAGATAGATAGATAGATAGATAGATAGATAGATAGATAGATAGATAGATAGATAGATAGATAGATAGATAGATAGATAGATAGATAGATCGAGAGAGAGAGAGAGACATTCTTATTGTATGAGAATACAATAATGGAATTAAGAGCCTAGGTTATGTTATTCAAATCAATCATGGCATTCTCATGGATTGTGTGGTCTATCTGGCCACATGGATGTCATTTGTATCTCCACCTTCCTCTCATGAGTTTCAAATATTTGTATGGCTTCATTCATTCAAGATATTTGATCTCAAGATAAAAGACAACAAAAGTTATCTTTACATGATTTATTGGTCCCTAATGGAAGGAAGCTAAAGTTCTAAATTTTTTTAAATTTCAAGGGCACCATCAAGACTTTCTCATGGTTTATACTCTTATGCTATGATAAGCCTTGAAGTTAGAGCAACTTATACTAACATCACCAAAAGGAGCTTATACTTTTGGAATATAAGAAGATTCAACTAGTGGATCCTTATTAATTAATGAGCTTCCCCAAAAACAAGCAAAAGCTTATAATTATGTGAGGACAACAGTACCTAAAGAAGATGTTTGGTTAAACACCAAACCTAGAATCCTTTTCTAGTACATCTTCTTGAAAAGGGTACTTTCAAAATTCAAACAAATATAAGAGTGGTTGAATATTAGAGTTGTAAGACAAAAGTATGAGACATAGCAACTAAGTACATAATTTTGAGAAGTTGTATACTTTATAGTTTTCGAGGACAAAAACTCTTTAAAGGGGGGAAGAACATATTACCAAAACTTATCAAGGTTGATGCCATTGATTCCATGAGTATAAAATCATGGATGCATATGATGGGGTAGAAGAACATCTTTTAGGATATAGATGTTGCCAACAACCAACCTCATTGCATGCTAAAGTTAATGTAAATTGGGATCATATAAAGGTTAGTAAAGACTCGTAGAAGGTAGTTCCAATCAAAAAACTTAGAAAAACATGCCATAGCTTACACCTATCTAAAGGTAAGTGAAGCTTCAATTTCAATTATGTCATCTGCAATCTTTGAAAATTGGTAATTAAGTTGGTTAAAGGTGAAATTTATGTTCACTCATCTCACATAGGATTTCATAGAAGAGAAATCCAAATGCATTAGTGGATGCTTACACTTAAGTAGAAGAGATTCTTGAAAATTCCTTAAGTATTCAAATCTTTTTGTTAGAAAGTGTTGATATATTTAGGTAGTGATGTGTGTGAACACTCTAGGACCGCCGGGGCACTTTGTTCCCTCTTTAGGAGGTTTTTTTCCCCCGGCTTGTATATACGCCTATTGCCCTAATGGGCTACTTATCTTTGTACATTCTCTAGTAATACATTCAATCTTGTGTGTTGTGCTCCAAGCTTCTTCTTCTTCCTTGTGCTTTTCACGTGCTTCCGCAGACGTCGAACTCCAACAATTCGTATCAGAGCAGGTTGTCGCTTCTTCTAGGGTGCCGTCGACACTCCTCCGTTTGCAGTCTCAAATTCGCATGAAATTTGGTGAGCATACTCAGGGTGTTCCCGAGATCAAAACAGCTTCGCTATGTGGTGCCGAAATCGCGATCTGAGCTCGTTTCGACTTTCGAACGCACTATCGCAGCGCTTGTGCACGCTATTTCGTCCTTTTGTGCCAAAGATATATACCAGTTTTTGTTCACCAGTTTAAGCGTCTCGAAGTCTGCTACAGGTCTAGCAGAACTTGTCTAGGCAGTTCCGTTCAACTTTTTGAGATACAGTCAATTTTCTGCATCAAGGTATTTTAGTCACCGGCCATGGCTGAAAGCAGTGATGTATTCCGTATGTTGGCTATTGAGGATAAGTTGGATGGTACCAACTACCCATTATGGGCTTATATGATGCGACATGTATTGGTTGCAAAAGGACTTTGGAACATTGTCCAGGGTGTTGAAAGACGTCCTGTTACACCTGCGACTACAGGTACTACAAATACAGGTGCTGGAGGTGTTGGAGCTGATGAAGATGGTGTCGAAGATGATATTCCGCAGATTCCTGTTTGTGCTCCTGTTTTCTGTTGCACCTACTGCAGAGCAGATTCGTTGGGATGGCAGAGATACCCAGGCACATGCATTGATAGCTTTGTCTGTCAAACGTGCCATTATTCCTCACATTCGCTCTTGCAGAACAGCAAAGGATGCTTGGGATACACTTACCACTTTGTACCAGGCTAGGAATGAGCCTCATGTTGCTTACCACCGAAAACAGTTGGAGAGTGAGCACATGAATGAAGGTGATTCTATGGACAGTTTTCTTACAAAGATCAAAGACCTGAAGGAACAATTGATTTATGTTGATGAGGTTATACCAGATAGCTCACTTGTGCAGACCGTTCTGAATGGTCTTCCTGATTCATATCAGAGTTTTGCTTCTACTCTTCGGTTGATGATGAAAGGCAATCTGAATGCCTTATCATTTGAGGAGTTAGTCTCTGTTCTGTTGCAAGAAGATCAGTCCAGGCAGAACAGGTCCATTATGCGAGTTGCAGATCAAGCTTTCCTAGCTAGTCAGAAGGGCAAAGGAAAATGGAGCTCTTCTACTAGTAAGCAGAAATCTGCAAATGCTGCACATTCAAAGAACCAAGACAAAGATGAGAAAAAATCAGAAAAGCAGAAATTGTTTTGTAAGTACTGTAAAGGCAATGATCATATCATAAAGAACTGTCCAAAATTGGCTGCTAAAGAGGCAAAGAAGAAAGAGGCTGGAATGGTTGTTGCAGAGGCCTCTACACCAAAAACAGAGTCTGCAAATCTTGTGCAGGAAGAAGAATGGGCGTTTACTACTGTCTGCAGTTTTGACCCATCTTCTCATGATCAGTGCATGTCTCCAGTAGACTCAGATGTTTGGTACTTTGGCAGTGGGGCGACCAAACATATTACCTCGCAGCGTAGTTTCTTCTCTTCACTCGAGCTTGCCCCTATAGGGAATACTGTCACATGCACCAATAACTCCTCTTATCCTGTTATGGGAGTTCGTAAGATCATTCTGACTACTGCTGATGGTAGTTCTTTCACTTTTTCAGATGCTTTATTTGTGCTTGGGATCAAAAAGAACCTGTTATCAGTTTTTGCATTAGCCAAGATTGGCTTGGTTGTGAAATTCGTTGATGACAGGTGTACAGTCCATGATCTCTCAAATGGCGATGTGATTATTGCTTCTGGGATTTTATGTCGTGGGCTGTATAAGCTCATAGACTATGAAAGATCTGTGGATGATTCGGCATGTGCAATTCATGATTCTCAGGCTATGTCAGATGCAAAGCTTTGGCATGCACGCTTTGTTCATCTCACTTTTGCTAGTTTGTTACGCCTGCAGAAATCTGAAATGGTGTCCTCTTTGCCCAAACTTGAGGGACCTAGAAAACATGTTTGTGAAGGCTGTATTTTGGGCAAAATGCAGCGTTCTTCCTTTCCAAAAGATGGTTCAATTTGGGCTACGTAGAAATTGCAGCTTGTACATAGTGATGTATGTGGTCCTATGCAGACACCCTCTTTTGGCAATTACCTTTACTTCGTGACTTTCATTGATGATTTTTCCAGGCATGCATGGGTATATCCACTCAAAGAAAAGTCCGAAGTGTTCATGTGCTTCAAACAGTTTTTCGTTTTGGCTGAAAATCTGTGAGCTTGTAAAATGGGCACCCTCCGTTCTGATCGAGGGGGGGAATATATGTCTTCAGATTTTAATGCATTTCTGGCTGAATGTGCGATAAAACACTAGTGTACAGTGCCGTATACACCTCAACAGAATGGAATTGCTGAACGGAAGAACAGGTCTCTCATGGAGATGGCGAGGTGTATGGTCAAGATTCAGGCTTTACCTCATAGTTTCTGGCTTGAGGCTATCATGTGTGCAGCATATGTACTGAACAGGTGTCCCACTAAAGCGTTGCAGTCTATCACTCCATATGAGGCTTGGCATGACCGCAAGCCATCTGTTGCTCATCTGCGTGTTTTTGGTTGTTTGGCATATGCATTAGTGCCTGAACAACATCGCAAAAAATTGGATGATAAGGCAGTAAAATGTATTTTTGTTGGGTACAGTTCTGAAAGTAAAGGCTATCGTCTGTACCATCCACAGACTAAACGCATTCTGGTTAGCCGTGATGTTGTCTTTGTGGAAGAAGCTATTCAGCCATTGCTTTCATGTACCAAGGAGACATATGTTAGCTCCAAAGACATGTATGATACTTTGATGCCTCTTTTTAGAGGTGGACAGGCTAGTGCTGGTCCTCATGAGGCAACTTCTCAGCCTTTGCAGGTTTCATATGATGATGCAGATCATTCCATTTCTGATGCAGATTTACATGATGCACTTGTTGATGAGAGAGCTGATATTGAGCAGGCAAAAACTATGCCAAAATGGCTGGTGCAGACTTTGCGTGACAGCAAATTAGATGCACCTTTGTCATATCGTACTCGTTCAGGCTCTCATAGTACCTCCTTTGCATCAAATTGCTATGCTATGGCTGCATCTAGTCTTTGTGATGAGAATGAGCCTATTTCTTTTGATGAAGCACAAAATTCAGAAAATTGGATGGCTGCTATGCAATCTGAATATGATGCTATAATGAAGAATGGTACATGGTCTTTATGTGACTTGCCTCCTGGCAAGAAGGCCATTGGCACTAAGTGGGTACACAAGCTGAAGCGTAAACCAGATGGTCCAGTTGACACGTATAAGGCTAGGCTTGTTGCAAAGGGTTATGCACAGGAAAGAGGCATTGATTTTGATGAGACCTTTGCACCTACATGCCGTATGACTACTGTTTGGAGCATTTGTGCACTTGCAGCCCATCATGGTTGGAATGTACATCAGTTGGACATTAAAACAGCATTTCTAAATGGTGACTTGCATGAAGAAGTGTATGTTTTTCAGCCCCGTGGCTTTGTGCAGAAAGGGCATGAAAACCAGGTTTGCAGGTTAAAGAAGGCATTATATGGTTTAAAGCAAGCACCACATGCTTGGTATAAGAAGATACATGCCTATCTGATTGCACATGGTTTTGAGAACAGTCCAACTGAAAGCACCTTATATGTTAAACATGCTAATGATGTGCTTCTGATCATTGTTGTCTATGTTAATGACATGCTGCTTACTGGTCCTATTGAGACACATATTTCTGATTTTAAGGCTGATTTGCATGCCTCATTTGAGATGTCTGATTTGGGGCATTTGCATCACTATTTGGGCATTCAGTTTATGCACGTTGATGGTGGAATGGCTTTGTGTCAAACGAAATATATTGACACATTATTGCAGCGTTTTGGCCTTGAAGACTGTAAGCCTATTGCCACTCCTATGGAGACAGGTTTACGATTGAGTCTTCATGATGCTGGAGATGCATTTGATTTTGTTCTCTATCAACAGGTTGTTGGATGCTTGATTTACTTAAGCATTACTCGGCCAGATATTCAGTTTGTTGTCTCACAGATGAGCAGGTTTATGCATTGCCCAGGAGTCACGCATTGGAAGGCGGTTAAGCGCATCTTTCGCTACTTGAGTGGTACTCGGCTACTTGGGTTGTTTTATCCCAAGGGGGGATCACTACTGCCAGATTTGCATGCTTTTTCTGACTCAGATTGGGCTGGTTGCTATGAAACTCGTGTGTCCACCAGTGGTTTTTGCTTCATGCTTGGTAGCTCATGTATATCTTGGTTGAGCAAGAAGCAGCCTACTGTGGCCACTTCCACTTGTGAGGCTGAGTATAGGGCAGCTTTCACAGCGACTGTTGAATGTGTGTGGCTCAGACGCCTTATGGCTGATTTGGGTGTTGGCCAGTCTTCTGCCACCACCATCTTCACTGACAGTCAGAGCGCATTGGCAATCGCGAGGAACCCTGTGTTCCATGCTCGCACTAAGCACATTGAGGTGCATTATCACTATGTCAGGGAGAGGTTCTCTGCTGGGGAGATCAGCTTGGCATATGTGCCCACGCAGGAGAACATTGCAGACCTTTTCACGAAGGCTCTGCCTAGGGAGAAGTTTGAAGCTTTCCGCAAAGCTTTGGGCTTACTTCCTTTTGTGGAGTGATTTCCACATAGCTTGGCACTTCCTTATACATGAGTGCCAGCTCCTTGTTCACCGCATCACTCCCAGGGGGGATTTGTTGATATATTTAGGTAGTGATGTGTGTGAACACTCTAGGACCGCCGGGGCACTTTTTTCCCTCTTTAGGAGGTTTTTTCCCCCGGCTTGTATATACGCCTATTGCCCTAATGGGCTACTTATCTTTGTACATTCTCTAGTAATACATTCAGTCTTGTGTGTTGTGCTCCAAGCTTCTTCTTCTTCCTTGTGCTATTCGCGTGCTTCCGTAGACGTCTAACTCCAACAGAAAGTAATCTAAAGATAAGAATAAACTCTTTTTACTACAAATTGCTTGAATAGAAACCAAAGGATCTTGAATAAAGGAAACTCAAGAAACTTGGAACTACTTCAGAAAGTAAGGAACTATGTTGAATCCATCAAGAAAAATTGCTAAAAGCTTCCAAAATAAGTGGAATGTCTTAAACCTTCTACCATGAACATTAATAAAATCATAAAATGATCTTTTGATAGAAGCACTAAAAGCATTGTCAAGATACAAAACATAGAGGTAATTCCTTAACTTCCAAAGATTTAAGTAAAAGATGCTCTATGGAATATAGCTTCTATACTTCCATATAAATATTATCCACACATCTTTGTTGAATATAAGATATGGTGATATGGGGCACTAGACTTAATATTCACATGGATGTAGGAAAGTTGATATGGGATATCAAAACTTGAGATGTCAAGTATCTTTTATTCTTGGGTTCGTTACTTAAAGTACTATTAAATCCCAAGGGGAAATGAAACTTCATGATTTAGATGAAGTATAAGATGGTCAAGGGTATTCCTAGGGTCACTTCAAGAACCCACAGAGAAGGAAGATACTAAAGAATAAAGTGACTAAACTTCCATGATCATGAGTTCAAGTACAATCATAGTCTTAAGTTATGAGACTTCAAAGTAGAGATTTCATAGTTCTTTGTCAAAAGTACCATATGGATTATTGAAGAGAAAGATATCAGAAAGATCCTTCCAAGCAAAGTTAATGAAACTACATTAGTCTGGGATGATTGGAAATGCAACTAAGTGAACCAACGTCATGGCTCAAAATAATGCACAAGGCTTGCATCCTACTTTTAGGATATTGTGGTAGGGATTAAATCAGTATTTAATATGGTTGAAGCATCATTTTGGGTAAACAAGAAACATTATCAACACATGTAAAGACGAGTGGTTTGAAACACCAATTTTGAAACCACATTAGAGTTCGATGGTTTGATGATGCTTTCACTTTGCCCAAAGGGTCTTTTTAAGAATCCAATTTAATCTCATAAAGATAGATACAATGCATCAAAACCTAGAGTTGGAAGGCTCTACGAAGGCTTAAAGATTTGAATCTCATAGATTTTGACTTAAATAAGATTCACAATCTTAGAAGTTCCAATCAAGTAAAAAAAGTTTTAGTTCTTCCTTCTTGTTTCTCAACCTTGGAAATCACTCTTAATGAATATTCAAGTCATTTATGGATCAGGTTTAGCCGAATGGAATCGGTAATTGAATTAAACATCATATTATGTAGAACTTATTCCATGTTATACGATTCATGAGTATAAGATGAATCACCCATCTATTGGGTTTTGATTGGAGTTTATAGAAAACTACAATAGATGGACTCTATAGTTCTCTAAAACAAATAATTACTCTTGAAGAGAATAGGAGTTTTAACAATTTCAAAGAAGCCAAGTCTTTGATAAAGTGTTATAATATAAATCATTTGGATTTGTTTTGCTCCAATTGAAGTTGATTTCCAAAGAAGTGAATGATTCTCCAAACCAAATTGAATTCAAAGAGACTTCTCAAGGTCTTTAACTAGTGAGAGGATCCACCTATTTTGCTAGGTCCATGCACAAGTGGTTACCAACAAAGGACCAAGATAGCAATTTAGTTAGAAATACTTAGAATCCACCTATTTCATATGTTTATGTTAGGATGTCTAGTCTACACATAGAGAAACGGTGAATTAGGAAGGGGTATTTTAATCCACCATTTCCATTCTTTCCAT
>CM035408.1:201558184-201570684 GCA_020310875.1 Ceratopteris richardii | reverse complement strand
ATTTATAGTACCGCATATTCCATGGAATCTTCAATCGATACGAGTCCCAAAGGCTCACTTACCTGAGTTGAAGAGATTGTTAAAGGAGAAGATTGCCATGAGAATCCTAGAACCATCATTAGCACCATATTCAAACTGTTTCAAAGAGCACAAGGTCTACTTTCAGTTTATAAAAATAAATTTTGGAAAATATGTATTTTTGCAGGTCTAAACAGGTCTGCAAAGTGAGAATAGTTTTTGGCGACTACCTTTTGAGAGCCATATGTTGCAAACCGGGAAGGAGATTTGAGTAATTTTGCTTCGAGCCACTTGCGCATGATACATATCTCATTTTATGATTATTTGCAGGTCCTAAAATGGGTTTTGCAGATCTAAGGAGGGATTACAAATGCTTTTTCGAGATAAAATTGCATTATTTTGGTAATCATTTGACCATGTTTCATATTTTAGAAAGTGATCCAATGTTTTCGGACACTTCAAAGTTTATGTTAGGACTTGAGAAGGAAGGTGCAGAGGTCTCGACACTCGTCGAGAAGAATTGGATGCATGCAAAATTCCAATATCAAATCATTCAGGATCATATGCTTTATGCTTTCAAGCATCTTACTTTATTTTATGGCATGTT
Organism: Ceratopteris richardii; assembly: GCA_020310875.1. Lineage (NCBI taxonomy): Eukaryota > Viridiplantae > Streptophyta > Polypodiopsida > Polypodiales > Pteridaceae > Ceratopteris > Ceratopteris richardii. The sequence continues at coordinate 201,570,059 of CM035408.1, read as the reverse complement.
TGCTATGTACATGCATGGATTGGAGTGCATATGTCCAAGTTTATCATTTTTTGAATTCCAAAAGTATGGATCAACATGCGAGAAGTATACTTTTTTATTGTTCACAGGAAAGATAGTTGCAGGGACTACATGGTTATGCAACAAAGAGATTGTTCCTAGCATTTGTTTTTATGTTTTTGCAGGTTATGGAGTCCATGTATAAGTATATGGCGTGCATGCCATGGGCCTGTAACGCCCTATGTTGTTGGAAGGTCTGTGTGCCATTGAGTTTATAGTTAAAATTTTTTGGGATTCCATTTCCTTGGGGAAATGCTATCAAAATTTTTCCCACCTCATGGCGTTATATACGCACTTGCCTTTAGGTAAGAATGTTATGGCATGCTAACATTCCTTTTCTGCAAACATCAGTAAAGTGTTAGCATGCTTGTAAGCATGTATTTGATGGACTTAGGACCATCATAATAGTAGAGATAAGGCAACTTCAGTAGTTAGGATCCCTACACATAATCCTTATGGATTTAGACCGTAGGATTGCTAAGGGAAGGAGCTACACTTTCACCATTAGTAATGTGCACAAGCAATCCTATAGGTTTTAGGAAGTTGCATACAGGCACGGGAGATACATTTATGATAATCTCCAAAGTAGTGAGATTTACTTATCTTCACAAGAGTCTCACACTATGATTAGGAGACTATGGGGTATAACAAGGAATACCCAAAGAGTGAATAGTTCACTCATGCACATCACTTGAGCAAGTAGTGAAGCATTTCTGCTTCACTACTAAGGAAACCAATTAGATGGGATCACAAAGATGAGTTTCATGACACAGCATCGACGGGTGCTCATGAGATTCAAGTGATGGTTAGGAAGGCCACAGACATGGCACTAGCTTTATGACTTAGAGCATAGATCCCTTAGTCAAGAATAGTTGGGGTACCCAATACATATATATATGTTGGGATCTATAAAGAGGTACTTAGACCTAGTCTTGGTACCTAACAACAAGTTGGTTTGAAACAGAAAGGGATATCCACTATCACATGTTGATTAGAACCAAACTAACTAATTCGAGGACATGGGACTCATTTGAGCCCATTGACATGATTTTAGGATATGAGATTCATTAGAGTCCACCTGCATATTCCATTACATGGAATATATATTTGGTTTAGTGTAGGTATGACACCATGAATTTGAAGAAGTTTTCACTAGTATGGGACGGTGGAAATGACTTCCCTTTGAGCACTCTTCTTCTATAACCAGGAAGAAAAGGACTCATCATTCATGGCATCATAATCTCATTAGATCAGAGGAGAGCTCTTAGTAGATATCACTTTAGGATTGGGAGTTATCCTTCATAGTTTAGGGAAGATTTATTCTTCCAGTAGAGAATGTGATAGGTGATTTTATCACCATTGATATCACATACTCATTTTTCAGGAAGAATAATTCCATTAGTTGATTGGATCATATAGATCCATGTATAGAGGATGGTTGACAGAGATTTCTCTTTAGTATGGATACACATGTGTTTATGGTATCATGTCATATCATTGCTGACCATTTTAGTAGAGGGCTTTGAACCTTATTAGGAATTTATTTTCTCCACTCTTCATTGCATACACCTTCATTAGTTACGGAAGATTTATTCTCCATCTTCATAGCAATATATGTAATGAGGGATTATGCATTAATTACATAAGAGAGGACTAAATAAATTCATTAGTTTCTCTTTTAAGGAAAGGAGAAAAAGGGAATCATCTCAGAGATCAAGGAGACATCTCACTTTAGCTCAGAGGTCTCACTTTAGCTCCTATTCTTTGAGAGAGAGAAAAGGAAAGGAAAACATGATTTCCTCATATGAGAAGAATAGACTATGCATTCCTTTAGACAGAAGAGGTGTTTAGAAAACATCTCTTAGTTTATATTCAGAAGGAATTCATTTACTCTACTTTTCAATATAATTTTCCATCACATGGGAGTCTCTTTCTCCACTATTTTCGAAGGAAAAACATGGAGAACTTATGTGCATGTTCTCAGTTATGGATGAGTAGAGCAAACAGATTCAACAGAATCTCTTTTAAAGGGACAGGGAAAGTGGAATAGATTCCACTACTAGAGCTCTTTTCCTTAGAGGAGATTACAGAGAGAGACAGATAGAGAGTTTCACTTTCTCATTTTTCATGGTATTTCGTACACCATACCTCATGTATGTGTGAACTAATCCATGGGAAGCTTCGTACATGGTCTTTTTTCTTACTCCTAAAAGTGGGTTTGGATAAAAATTAACATTTGTTTTTTTTTCTTAAGTGTGGAAAGGGGGTCTTTGAGGATACAAAACTCCTCCTTAACTTATCATTTTAATGAATCTAATGATTCCCCTATAAAGTCAATATACCATACTCTCAGTATATATAGCTTTTCCCATCCATCCATAGTTGTTGCACCTCTTTTTCCCTCTTCCAAAATGGGAATTTCTTCGATTTAGGTGTTGAATTTTTTTCTCAATTGTGATGGAAGGGGGTTTTTGTGGAGCTTCAAACTCCCACCAAACTGAGGTATCTTTTGGATTTGTTAATCTTATATGGAATTCAATACACTAGAATATAAGTATGCATGATTTTTCCTACCAAACTAAGAAAAATCATGCATTATTTCCCTTGCCCAAAATGGCTACTTATCCAAAATAGCTCTTGAAATTTATGTAAAAATCATAAAAATAGGCTACTTTGGAGGTGCCTAAAGCTTACCCTTTGTTGTATTTTGAGGTAATACTTGACTCTAGGTAAGAGTACATATCTCATACTCTCCATACATATGATTTCGCTCCAAGATCTTGGCCCCCCCTAATGCTTTGTTATCATTCTCAAAAATGGAAATTCTTACAAAATTTCAAAAACACTCAAACCTGGAATTGAGGTCATAGCTCCTCCTCCTTTCTAGAATCATGTAGGATGCCATAAAGGTCCTTATCTTCCATTGAGGAGAGCATCATCTTCTACCTTTGCTAGTTGCTTTAATGATCGTCATCCGATGTCCCAAACAAACTTTTGCACTGCCTCTTCTTCTTAAGTGGTGTGACTCCTCAAGCTATCTGGTATGTGATGAAAACTTAGGATGAAGCTTCGGATAAAAAACATGCCCAAGGATGAAGCTTCGGTACAATAACCACATGCCAAACATGGCCATGATGTGGGTACATCGCCTATTAGAAAGATCTTGTAGATTCCTTTAGAAGGAGATGTCATCAAAACAAGAAGGAAACGTGGATAGCCCATCTTGCATGCCTCCATCAGGTCCTCTGTTCGAATTCTGGAGCACGCAATTGCGTGATTATCATTCCCTGCTCAAATACCAGTGTGATAAACTTCCTTTTGAAAGCGCTTGTTGTCGTTGTTGTTGTGAGCCACGCGAGGCCGTCCTCCACTCAAAGACACATATAGGTTTTGGTTTCATTTTCCTCCCAGCCACGTCCGATATGCACTCTAATAATATCTTCTCTTATCTCACATCATAAGAGATAAGTGAGACTCTTGTCTTGTTATTCTACCAGATATACATAATGTCTCTAATGATGCCATGTGGCATCTATGCCACCTCACCCAAGAGGGTGTGCATCCATAATGTGACAATACCCTTAAGACTTAACCATTAAGCTAAGTGGAACATTTGTTTACAAGAGCACATGAACTTTTGTGTAAGTCTAATCTAGAGATCTTTGGCCATACACACAGGTGACCAAACGATGTTCCACTTCATATCTAACTGAATCTACTAGACCCTTAGATCATAGACTGACTTTATTACATTCTTCCCCTCTTAGAAAAAATTTTAATTTTGAAAAATTGAGCTATATAAATATTGTAGGGAACCTCTGAGCCTCATGTTCTAAAATCGAAAGAACATGTCTCATCTCTGTGGTGGGATCCATGCCCAAATGATTCAAAACAACATCTAGCTTTTCATTTTGATGAAGTGATCAAAGTATAAAGTAGTGAATGAATAATAAGGATGGATTTAAAAACATCCCAAGCAAATTCACTATTTTACTAGGTGTGATATGGACACAAACATGTGAAACAGATGAATTCCAATTACTAGCCTATTTTTGGGTATCATTGGTGCGTAGACTTAGTAATTTAGGTGGGATTTTTATCCCTATCAAGACTTTGAGAACTCTTAATTCACTTGACTATCATTTGGAAAACTAGAAGTCTGGTTTTCTCAAACATCTAACTTGGATGTTTGTACTATGATTTACTTCCAACCAACAATTAATTGAAAACATCATGATCTATTCCTTAGTTGACAAGATCATTTCAACCAATGTTTGTACTATGGTTTACTTCCAATCAACATTTGTACTATGGTTTACTTCCAACTAACATTTGTACTATGGTCTATTCCTTAGTTGAAAAGATCATTTCAATGTCAAAGTCCTACTTCTTCATAAATTTATCAAATATTTCTAAATCAAAAACACTTTATCTTGAAGTGCTTCATAATTTGAATAAGAACAAGTCTTTTCCCTATTTGAAAAAGAAGATCTTGTAAGTTACTTACTTTGTATCTTCTTACTTACTTGATCTTGAAGTATCTTGAGATCATGCTTTTGCCCTCATTGAATTTAAACCTCCTTTGAGATTTTAATTCCCTTGAGGATCAAATCTAACTTCAAGTTTCATTTTAGGATGAAAAGATAAGTATCATCCCATGGTCCAATGTTCTATATGATCTTTCCTACATCAATCTAAGTATAAAATCTGGTGTCCTATACCACCCTATTTTATATTCGCATTGACATGTGAGTGATACTTATCCTGAAGTCTAAATATCTCTTGATAGAGTATCTTCTCACGTCAATTCTTTAAAAGAATATTAAAGTTTCAAGCATTACCTCTAACTAGATTTTCTAGGTTTTCATTCCTTCATACCATCGTTTTCCATCTCATGCTTTTATTTTGGAAACTTGAAAATCTTTAGATAGAATATCTATCCTTCTTTGCTAGGGTCTTTTAATATAAAATCGGTTATAGTTCCAAGTTCTTGAACTTCTCCAATTCAAGTCCAATTGGTTATAGTTATACTTTATCAATTTGTAGCAACAAGAGCTTTTCACTTCTTGTCTTTAGATTCCTTTTTTGTTGAAGCTTAAGTAGCTATCCCAACCGAGACTTTACAAGAATCACTCTACTGCTTAAGTCTAAGCATTCACTCATGCTTTTTGGATTTTACCAAAATCCCTTTAAGAATAAGTAAAATTTGTGTTGTACCTTCCATAGACTTAATTATCATCCTCACGGTTGCAGACTACATACTTGAAACATTTTACTCTATTTAGATTTGGAACAGCTTACTCTTTTCACATTGTCTATTAGATAAATAGAACTTGACTGAATGATTCCCAAAAGCAGTTTAATTGCCAACACTTTGGAAACTTTAAAGTCATTCTAATTGCAAATTCTTGGACAAACATTACCAAGCTTGATCAAGTTTGGTTGACCTCGCAACAAGAATAAAGACTGAGTCTTTATCATTAAGATCTCTTTACCTACCCAAAGCTTCTTTGCTTACCCATGGGATTTTAGAGATTTTTTCCTCAACTCAAGTCCAAGCATGTGCTAATGCCTTTCAGATTTTAAATCTAAGAATCTTATCAATATTAATACACCTTTAGGTGATATCAACCATTGGACTTTAAGTACCACTACCAGTGGTTTGGGACTTTTTGGGAAATAAGTATTGTTTAACTAGCTTGAAGAATTCCATTCTCACTACTAGGTTCTTCCAATACTTGAGATCCCTTCTAAGGAATCAAATCACCTAAGAAAATGATTCATCTAGGAATCTTTTGCATTGCTGGAATGATATTTGAAAGGAATTCTAAACTTTTAGACAATATTCAGAAGCTTCATTGCTTCAATTGTGTTTATTTCCTTAGTATCAAACTAAAGGATATACATCATCTCTAGGATATGGTTTCCCATTCCATTATGAAATTTTAACTTGAACTTTCATTCACGTGATGTGTTTTCATGTCCTTGAGTTTGAAATAATCTTTCACTTATTATTGGTCAATCTTTCAATGTTATTAGATTACTTTAAATATATTGTGGCAATCCACTATGATTGCATAGTTTAAAGTACAAGCATCTTATGATTGAACCAATGGAAAATAATGTCACTATGAACACTTCATTGTCTTCTTTTCTTAACCATCAGTTAGGCTTCAAGATTCGCATCTTTTTTCTAGGAAATATACATGAAAAGAAATCGATGTTTTCATCATATGATAGATTCTATCTTTAGAGTATGCTTTTCAAATGGGATATCTTCATATACATGTCCTAACATTTGTATGAACTTTATGGCTTATTTTGGGAAAAAGTTCATGGAACAATGAAGATCCCTTTCTTCGAACTTCTTGTATTCCTAAAAGTAACTTTCACCTTGAATATGATAGGAACAACATGTGATTCATGGAATAGAAGACTAGACTATTTCATTTAATGGCTTATCTTTGGGAAGTATCACATTCCTAAATATCACTTCTCTAGGCTTTCCTCCTAAGCCACAATTAGCTTAATATGAAACCAAAAAGTAACTCTCTGATCCTTCTAAAAGGAAGAGTTCTTTCAAAGTTTCCAAGTTTACTTAGCAAGTTGTATCATTACCAGGGATGCCATTATGGAACCTAATATCCATCTATTGAACATCAAAGTTCAATTGAAGCTAAAGTTCAATATTTGATTTCCATCACTCCTTGGGATGGAATCACGTGAGAACTTACAAATGCAAGAGAACCAAGATTACGACCACCACATGCTAGAGAGATAAGTCTCCTCCCAACAATGTCTATATATATATATATATATATATATATATATATATATATATATAGCTGCTCTCTAAGGGATTGCCTTCTTGGGCAAGTGGATTCTAACCATCCATGTGTTGATCGTGTAACTGCATGTGCACCAAGTGTTCCAGTTAATTGGAGTTACCTCAAGTGGATGCTTCTAGAAGGTTCTGGATCTCTTTGGGTAAAATTCACTCCCTATGCTTCCCATGGGGATTGAAACCAAGACCTTCTCCTTCAACCTTGAGACTTAACCACTAGGCTAAGTGGATTACTTGTTTACAAGAGCACATGACCTTCTATGTAAATGTAGCCTTGAGATCTTTGGTCGTCAATGGTAACCAAACAGTGTCCCATTTCATATCTATCTCAACCGACCAGCCCCTTAGATCATAGACTTACTTTATTACAAAATACTTGTCTACAAAGAGAACAAGAAGGAAAGGATGATCTTCATAGATATTTTAAAAAGCATATTTTCACAAGCTTCCAAAATTTTTTAGCATAGATTATGATGATGAGTCTAAAAATGATGGAGGATCTTGCAAATTATATGAAGAAGAAACTAAGTTGAAAATGAAGATAGAAGAAGAATTATCATATAGGAAAAAATCTTCAAATCTTCAGTAATTCAACCATATCTCCACATCACCTTTCTAAGCTTTCATGGTCGACCACTTTATTTTGGTTAACTATGTCATCCATTTTTCTCTACATCTTAAGATGCAATTACATGAGATATGTGTCATGTGTTTTGGTACAGTCACAAGGGCTCCAAATGAACATATGTTGAAACAAGAACCCTTGGTTCTTCTCAATGTCTTGAGGCGTATTCAAAGGACATCAATGTCTCTTGAACCTCGGGATGTACCCTCCATTGTGAATCCCTTATGTCCCAAGTCTTGTTTTAAAAGAAAGAGGAGGGGGGAGGGGAAGGGAAGAAAGGGGAGGAGGATAATTTGTAGAACCCAAATCTTTAGAACCTTTTCACAATATGCATATAGAATTTTTACATGCATCTAATTTTAACTCTTCCTTTAAGTCTCCTCAAGGATTCCATGATCTACTTCACATTTTATCATATACACCTTAAAAGGAAATGCCATATACTCCATGATCTACTTCTCACATTTTATCATATACACCTTAAAAGGAAATGCCATATACTCGTGAAAATCATATAAAGCAATCAAGTTCTCTTTGTTTTCTTATTCAAAAAATGACTTTCTGTGCTTGTAATAATTCTCATTATCAAATCAATTTGATACATATTATAACATCTTAATACTATCATTGAAGTTGTATGTTTAAAACACAACTAACAATGAACGCATAAAACATGTGGTATTTCACATTCCATTATCTCATTCATTTGCAATAGTTTCTCATAATCATATTACAAACTCGAAAGGGATGTGCAATCTATAAGATGTATATTAATAATTATATGAAAATGTGTAACTTCTTATGGAGATATGATATGCCCATATAAAATAAGATAAGTAGAAAGTGAGACAAACGTGAGAACAAGTGTGCTGGATATCTCGCCCTCACATTGTACTACAGTTTTTCATCAAAATGTTATGCCGATTGTTACTTTACCAATCAACTAGCTTTTTTGAAATGATTGCATAATAATGTGTTCTTGGTGCATTATGCAAATATGAGAAAATTACAATTTAAGTTATTGACAGAGAATAGTTATGGAACAAAAGAAATGGAAGCATCACTCAAAAGTAGAGCTTAAGATGATACATCACTAATAGGAACCGAATATAATGCAAATCCACAAAAAACTGCTTCAATTGACATATTAAATGTACAAGTTGATGCAAAAGAGAATCCTCACAAATAACGTTAATCATGAAGAGACTACAGATAATAGAAGGATCACCTCCAAAATGCCATAGTTACATCAAACATAAATTAAGTAAATTATGACCACAAATACCAAAAAATGATTGTATGATATGGTTCTTCACACGAAGTTTTCATCATATGTTTGAAAAGATACATTCACAAAGTTCTAACAGCTTGTGGAAAAAAATGCCAATGCTACATAGTTATCATGAGAAGTTTAATGAATCTAGAAAACAAAAACAAGTGCAACGTTGAAGATTTCTTTGTCCTTCAAAAAAGATAACTTACATAGTTATATGGCAATTATCAATATGAATAGCACCATCGACAATGAAGAGGAAACCAACTTTCAAAAAAGATACAATAATTTGAATGTGGTTGGTGAACTCCTCAAGAAAAGAAGCATCTTATCGACACATGGTGTTAATAGATGTAGTGCTCACTTGAAGTTTTGCATTATCAAAATACAACTTATCAATGGTTTATAAGGAAACTGTGAAGCTATTTGAAGGAAATACAAACATGTATACTGCAATAACTAGAAGTTCCATGAATCTCCTAAACACAGTGTTAGATTTGACTAAAATGAATTGACTCACGTTACTGCTTGACTGTGGGAAAAAATATGCATCGTACAAGAGGGAGAGAGGAGATCCAAAGGGCCTTTTATGCTTGCATGGTTAGGTCACAAACATCAATTGAACATCCATGCAACGTTCAAATGTCAACCAATAAAGAAACAAACATTTCTTGGATCTTTTTAGTTTACAAGTTGGATACAAATATCAATAACAATAGTACTTGAATCAAATTGAGTTCCTCTTGAGAGGTTTTGAAGAAAAGGTTCTTGATTGTGGTTAACGTGAGACATGTTCCAGACAGATGAGATTCCCTTCGCAATTCCAAAGGCAAGGCCTATGACAGAGTTCTGCTTCGTGTTAACATGAGCATCCTTGTTCAAATAAAACATCAACATATTAATGCAAATATAAAGCATATGGATATAATTGTAATAGAGAATGATCTCAAAGGTGATGTTAGCAAAAACACTTCCAATCATGGAGTTTTGAGCAATTTAGCTCTAGAAATTAATCACAAATAGCTTCGTTTCCATTTTCAAAGGAAGACATGAACCTGCTACGACTATCTATCCATAACATTCTTCTATTCTTTTTTCTTATATCTTGAATTATTCATGTGAAACACTTCTCAAAACTGAAGTATAACGTTAGCATTTGTTGTTTGGTAGACATTGCATCCTATCTAGTAAATAGGGAATATATCTATGGGCTCTAAAAACATTTGTTTTACGAAAGTATGTCATGATTGATTGTATATGTATGGGCTGTAGAAACAATAGAAAAATGCCAAACAATTATAAGTTCTCCGAGTTTGAATTCTGTATCCATGATACAGTCCATACGTGTGAAGGATTTCATACACTTGATGAATTTCAAATAAATACTTGATTCATAAACGTGTCTCCTGCACCACTAAAAAGTAAAATAAACAGATGGAAGAAAAAGGGGGGGGGGGGGGGGGTGGGGGGGGGACTTCATAGCAACTTGTCCAACTTCTGCAATTGTCAACAAAACACGTGTCAGAACAAAGACGAATAATACTTTCAAACTCAATATAAGGCAACTTAATGTATTACAGATTGATATGTGCAGATTCTTGGGGTTAAAGGTCCATGTGACAATCCCTTATTACACTAAACATACATGAGTATGACTCATTTGTACATAGTGAGTAGAACGTAACACACATACCGCTTGAGTCACATCTCTCTACTTTACTCCACTTTCTGCTCACTAACAGCTGCCCGTGTAAACCCCAAACAGCAGCCTATCATACCACCATTGACCCTTCTGCTGTTGGCTGCACTGTTAACCAGCGAGTGGTATAAAAAGAACTACGTGTAAGCCTGTAATTGGACACTCGAGCAGACTTGCATTAGCCCTTCATTTTTCATCTCCCCACGATTGCTGCAGCCATTCTTCATGTACACATGTAACATTGGGCAGCTACATGCTCTCGGCACCACTGATCTATCCAGGAATAAGCACAGAAAAGAGCATATGACCTGTGAGAGAACAATGGCCAAAGGGCACACTGCAAAGTTGTATCTCTGCTGCCACTTGTAATTAATAATTACATTTGGTTCAAGATATGCTCTTTCATGTACCTGCTGCATACAATTTATAAGAGCTGTCTTAATACAGCTCTGTCACAATCCATAGCTGCTAAGGTATAAAAGCAGAGTACCAGTCAATTGCAACTGTCCAGCAAGAACAGATCTGCAACATGCTGCCAACAACTTGTTCATTCTTTAGTCTTTGATGTTGATTTCAGCTCACCATCCTTGGCTCTTAAGAGAAGATAAATTGCTCCCGAGTCTTCAACAGGTACTTTGAATCATATTCGTCCAATGAAGGAGCATTTATCCAGCATTGACAGCACAATAAATGGTCAGACGACTTGGTACTCACCAGTGCTAATCATAACACAAAGTCGGAGAACATCCCCAAGCTTCAGAAGTGATATAAAAATGCCATCCGCACCAGCTCACATAATGAAGCAGATTATGTGCATGTTTTCCAACCACAGTGAAGTTTCTGGCTATCATCTCCTCATATATTGGGGACCTTTTAGAGGGCAACTTTGATATGGAGAGTGAGTGCACATCATTTCCTCTTTGCATTCCTTTGTTTCAAATTTTCAGGATCTCTGGCACTTGATAGGTGTCTACAGGACAGACGCTATTGTGTTTCTACAGGCAGAATCTTCATAGGGCTAGGGGTTTGGAAATAGAAAATGAAGAAAGCATTGGTGCATGATTGGCTTAGAGGTTTTAATACATTGCCTTTATTTTGGATATGTTTCACTTGCTCCTCTTGATGAAAGAAGTTAATGAAGTCTTGTAACTTGCATCTGGATTAGCTTATACGTATTACTAATTAGGCCCGTATTTGTGGATCTTTGATTAATTCCTTGGCTTTCTTTGGTTTCATGAGCTTTTTGGTTGGTGCTCATGCATTTGCATTTTGGATCTAGTTCTCTAGTCACAAGTGTTGAATTCTCACCAAATCTTTATGCACTTCCCAACATATTCAGCAAGTGGTTGAGCTAGATGCCTTCTCGGTTGTGCACCT